>JAODXP020000262.1:0-18308 GCA_027497455.2 Sardinella longiceps | reverse complement strand
GGCTCCTGTGTTTTCATGAACCATGCAAGCATGCACCAGTGTATTCACACCAGAAATGGTTTCCGCAAACTGCCTGCTGCGAGCAACTCCATATCTATGGAAAGCGTAAAATACCAAACAGAACCACAGAATGCAGGAACACATTGGTTGTGGTGTGGATGAGGTATGAGTTATTCATAATTATTATTTTACATGCTGTTTCTACTGATAGTTCACACTGGTGTTCTGTGTAGGCATAATAGGTTATAAGTGTGAGGGATCATTTCACCTGAAAATTTTGCCCTGCTTGTGCAAAGACACTAAAAGACACAGGCTGTCTTTTTGTCTGGGTGTCTTATAATCCTCTCCAATCCTGAAAGAGAAAACAATGGCAGCACGCACAACAATCAGGGTCCAGGTTCAAGATCACAAGATCCCCCCCCCAAAGAGTTTGAAGCAATAGCCTTCAAGCTGATGGATTTAAGATCAGAAAACATGACTGACCACTCTGTTATTTTCACGAAGGTTAGATTACAGAACTACACCTATAGGTGGGAGGGTGCTACTACAACAACTAAAAATGTTGGACCAGAGGCATTCTTCAAAATTTCAATTGTATTTCATAAGAAAGATCAGAAAACAAGTCTTTAGTATAAAGTAACAAACTAGTACTTAAACACTCATTTTCTATTTTGCCAAGAAAAAAAATCATGTGCATTCATTATTTACTCAGCGCAAATTAAAATAACATTGTTTGTTTTACATTAATTGTTATTGTTAGTCAACTCTTGATGCCGTAATTAACGGCACATGCTCACTAAAGTGTTTGAGATTGAAGAGTTTCTCACCACAGAGAGTTAAAACTTCGCTTTGATTTCTTAGTAGCCTGGATGAGATGTATCGACATGTCTGCAATGTCAAGTGTAACCGCCTTCACACCATGGAGTGAGAGACTTTTGTACACTTTTCTGTTTCTGTAGAGCCCTGAGAATGAGCTCCACACTCTCAACTGAAAGGCTGCTCTCTGTTCTGGAAAAGAAAAAGATTGTCCAAGCACAATGCAATGCAAAGGAAAACTCAACCCATAGTGGTGAGGGTAGCATGGACTGAAAAGCATCTAAAGCTAGGAACTGTACACATAAACCGATGCTAATTCAATGAACAGGGCAAATAGTTTGCTGAATTCAATGTCACAGACAGAACTACAAAAAGGTATTAGTGAATTATACACAATTAGGTCTCAGATACATGAACTTGTTTGAAGAGATACCCCTTACATGACAAAATGACACAAATGAAATGACTAACAATATATTTTCAAATGCATTCAACTGATTGTCCTTGCATATAATTTCACATTTACCTCAGATCATGGATAATTTTTCCTTCCCCCAGGGCTGAGGTCAGATCACCAACATCAGAATCTGACAAGTCGATATGCAAGCTTTATAAAAATAAAAACACAATCATAATAGATCAGTTGTCATATTACGGTACCATTTATTGTCAAGAAATAACTTCTAGGCTATATATCATGGTACTCACCCCAGTTCTTCACATTTGTAAAGTGCAGGCCCTACTATTCTTAGATTTTCTGCTGTTAATTTGTCGAAGATCAGCCTTTTGACGCTCTGACAGCACAGTAGGCAGTATTGAAGTACCCAGTAATCAGTCCTCTGCAGTTCATGACTACCGAAATGAAGCCCTTCTAAGCTTTCAAAGACATTCATGACAAACTCTGTGTCGTGGATTTCGTAGAGGCAGTGCATTACAAATAGCACAATTGGAGGGTGGAAAATGGCAGACATTCCATATTTCTTCATTTTAATTACATTCAGAAGCCAGTCTTTTATCAAGGTTTGAATATCTCTTAAACAGCTGCTTTTCACAAATGGCAACTTACAATTTGATAGCCCGAAAAGAAACTGAACAACTTGATCTCTCCACCTTTCTTTCATTTGCTGAAACAAGTCTTTCTCAACTGTGGAATCAAGTAATTTCTGTAATTTCTCACAAGCTTGTTTCTGATCAATCAGGAAGTAGTGGAGAGCTGTGAAGAACTCTTGAAAGCTCAGGTGCATAAAACTGTAGAAGGTTTCTCTGTCAACATTCTTCTTCATCAGGAATTTGCACAGGAAAGGATTACGTATGTTGAAATCAGGAAGCATCTTAGACACAGTGCTTTCATCAAAAAGAACCTGATGTTCCTCCATTCCTCCTTCAGCCAGCTGGCCAAGGCTCCTGAGAAGGGTGACCTCATCTTCAAGCATTCTTGGACCTTCACAGTGATCCCTCAACAATGTGTTAATGAAATGCACAAATATGGAGGTTGATGTTTCCAAATGTCCCTGAGTCTCCACTGATTCTTGGAAATGCTCTCTAAAAACAGTGCACACAATCCAGCAGATGACTGGGACAAAACAGGATGTGAAGAGCTTTTCATTTGCCCTCACACACTCATAGACCTTTTCAGAGAGCATTCTATCTTCAAAGTAACTCTGGAAGTACTGCTTCACTCCATCCTCTGTGAAGCCCAGAATCTCTGTGAAACGTTGAGGTTTTTTCAGCAGCTCACCTAGTTTGTCAGAAACGGTGGATCTAGTAGTGACCAGAACAAAGCTCTGCTTCAAAATGCTTCCCTTCAGTAGCGCACATAATGTGGCCTCAACTGGAGCATGTGCAGACGGATCACTAGGAGGTACTGAGGAACATTCATTTAATGAGTACCTGAGCTCATCAAAACCATCTATGAGAAAGAGCACTTTTCCAGGTGAGTCACGCAGAATCTTCACAATTACTGGTGTAAATTCCTGATCACACCTTAGTAGATCCACCAAACTCACCTCTCCTGACATAAGATTGAGTTCTTTGCAATTGATGCGAAAGATAAGAATAAAATCTTTGAACAGTAGTTCTGATGCCCAATCATACATGATCTTTTGGACAGTGAATGACTTGCCGTGACCTGAGTGGCCCTGCAGAATGACTGCTCTAGGCACCGTCCTGCGGTCATTGGGCTTGAACAGCAGGTCCAGAGTGATGCGGCTGTCCGTCTCAGTAGCCCTTGATTTGAAGACATCCTGGAGCATCTTACCCTTAGAGCGGAGCTCCTTCTCTCTCTCCTTCTGGACTCTGTGTCTCTGGACAATCAGGAGCTCAGTATAGCGGTCTGCCAGAAGCACATCCTCACCAGGGAGGGAGTTGTACTCTTGTACAGTCTCATAAGTGGTGAGGATATCAGTTTTATATTCAGTGATTTTTAACTGGAGATCTACAAAAAAATGAAGCAAAATCATCATTAGCCTACATTAAAAAACAAACAAACAAACAAAAAAAAAAACACTTTTTTTGCCATATATCACATCCATCCAATTTTAGATAAGTTAAGATTGGTTATTATTGTCACTTACCACAGTTCGGCATTGGAGGTGCTGATTGGGGAATACCTGGATACAGTAAAAGGATCGTAATCTTAATATAACCATTTTGTGTGAGTATGACTATAGTCTTAGTTAGGCCTATATTGCATGGTTAGAATGAAATTTCCCACCACAATGCTATGAAAATGTAAATGTTTATGCCATAAAACATATTTTTAAACAAACCACCTCAAATCATATTCACTAGGGCTGTAACGATATTGTATCGAATCGAGAAATCGTGATACGCAGTCACGATACTGTATCGTGATACAAGAGGGCAGTATCGTGATACGCCCTTTCAAAGTTCTGTAATCCTTCAGTCCAAAAAACAACCACATGATATGATGCGATGGTGCTTCCAAGCTTCAAAACAATATCATTATTATTTTATCATTATTATTTTTAAACTTTATAATTTATATAAAATATATTATTAGTCTCTTGCAACCTATTCCAGCCATAAACGCGAAAAAATCGTGAGGTGTATCGAACCGTAGGTCAAAAATCGTGATACGAACCGAATCGTGAGTTGGGTGTATCGTTACAGCCCTAATATTCACATTGAAATGGTTCTTGAAGATTACAAAGATTACGAAGTACAGTGCCTATTACTGTTGAGCATTTACCCAACTAATTTAAGGAGGCCTAACAGAGCCACAGATCTGTTATCTCTGTTATCATTGCCTACTAACTTACCTGAATAGTTGGTGGAAAAGTTAACATCCCCATGTACATGGACATTTCTCAGCACTGGTGCAGTCACTTGACTTCCTCCATCAGCTGAAATGCTGATGGAATCAGGTGATGGACCCTCCATTGGCACTGACTAGCCTAGAAGAGACTAGTATGGTTATAGTGAACTGAACAAGTACCTAGGCTATCAAATAGCCTTCCAACCAAGGGTGAAAGTAAGCCTATACGCACCTATACTAAGTATAGGTATAAGACTGACAGGTGGTACGTAGTAGTGGTAAGAGAAGAGGGTTTCTGCAGACCAAAAACCCATAAAAATAAGGCACATGACATGCACTGATTCAGTAAAAACACATCTTCCAACAATTTGGCATTTGAGATCAGCACTATTCTGCTCATCTAATGCGAATGGTGCAGGGAGCCTCCCTCTTTGAAATGGGTTTTGGAAGGTTGGGATGTCTGGGGAGTGGAGTCTGCTGCTAACCATGCTTCATACATACATACCATAGGGCCTATATAACACATAACGTTAGGTCCACTTTTTTTTTTTTTTTTTTTTGAAAGAGTCAATAAAGTTGTAACTGGTAAGAAATGTAAACTACTTTCACCCCTGCTTCCAACATAGGCCTATATTCAGCACACTTGAGATCTGACCTTTCATAGGTAGCCCTAATTAGGGCAAAGTTTATTTAGGCTACACAGTGCATAACGTTAGGCCTACACTTTAAAGCACTTCAATGTGTTTTACCGGGAAAAAACAAAACAGACAAACAAAAAGGGCCTGGCTACATTAGCCTATTCAATAACAAAGCAAGAGCATTGCCTGGCCCCAGAAAGTGACAAGTAACGTTAGCCTAGACAGGAAACAAGACTGCCTTTTAGACCAATCTATTCTTTGTCCTTCATATTAATCAACCTCTCTGCAGCAACATTTTGGGGTTTGAAAAATAAATCTCTCTAGGGTCAAATTGATTATGAGATTCATGAGATTTGCAAGAATTTCCTATGCCCTCAGTAAACAATATAACGCTGACGTTAACTTCAGTGCCCTTATCATAACATATTACGGTAGCCTGTTTTAATGTTTTTCTTCACAGGACAAGTGGCTAACGTTATGTCGAAACAACCAGTGTGCCACCCACTTTAGGCTACCGAGCTCTCGATTGATGAGATTTACGCACACGTTTACAGCTACAGCTAACGTTACTAACGTTATCGTAACTTGGCTACACATGAGTTTGCCCAGAGCCTGAGAGAGTGAAATTGACCAGTCCCAGGAATAGAAGAGCTGTGGTGGACAATGGCTACTAAATGAGAACTTTGGCCGGCCAGGAATACAACAAAACCTTACCCTTGGTGGGCTATTAGTCCCACGAAATATTGTTTACTGTAGCTTCCTCATGCTCCACCACCACCTCAGTCCTCGCGTCAGCCGACCAACCAGGAACTTAACTCCGGAAGAGCAGCGGTGAACTCAGTCGAGCTTTCTTGTTTCAGATGGAGAAAGCTGTCATTACAGGAGAGCTATCGTTTTTCTGTGGTGATAGAGTTGACGTAAAACAATCCAGCAATAGTCCATAATATTTTATAGTAGGTATAGCCTGGTCAATACTATAGCCTATACCATTTTGTGGAACATGAAATAAGCTCTTGCAGTTCATATTGGAGCCTAAGCAGCCAAAGTTTCTGGGGGAAAGAAAAAAAATGTCAGCTGTAAGACTGATGTTCTCGCATTTCTTTTCTCACAATTTTTTTTTTTTTTTTTACTTTTTTTGTCCACTAGATGGAAGCATACTGCAGGCCTATACAATTATAAGACTGTAGGCCTACAATGAAGGCAATAGCCTATACAATGCTATTTATTTAATGTACATTATAGGCACATATCAACATAATATACAATCATATTAATACATTAGAGATTACTAATTGGTGGGTGTGGGCTGTTTTTTTTTTTTTTTTTTTTTTTTTTTTAACTTTTTTGTCCACTAGATGGAGGCATACTGTAGACCTATACAATTATAAGACTGTAGGCCGACAATGAAGGCAATTAGCTTATACAATGCTATTTACATTATAGGCACATATCACATATCAACATAATATACAATAATATACGTTAGAATTATTAACCCCCTAAACACCATTTTTGTGAAAACTGAGTTAATGATATTGTATGAATCCTGTATAAATCTAGAATATGTAAATTAAATGTTTTTGTGAAAAAATAATATAAAACCTGCTCCCCGCTGTGTCCAAAATATCTGTTTACAATCAAAACACTGTAAACGCCTGATAAAAAATGGCCTTTTTCTCAAAAAGTGGTCAAGTGGAGTTAGGGGTTTTGCATCTGAACTCTTCGGGTAGTGTCAAACTGTGGGGAACATGATGCATGCAGGAATGAGTCTGATTCAAACCTCCCATGGCTTCCAGAACAGGTCACAGTTCAGGAGAGAGATGGCAGTGGGAAAGATGTCTTGGTAAGCAGGGTAAGAGGTTGAATAGGGTGCATGTGTATTCAATGAGTGTTGGGTCTTTGATGATGTTCTCTGGTTCTCCCAGCATGTACAGTTCTTGGAGAGAACATGCATTTTCATGTTGAGATTTGCAGAACAGCAGGCATATCCATTTTAAGGAGTCTAATGGTCAGGTGAAAAAACTCTTCCTGTAAGGTGTTCAGTCTTAGATGGAATCTCCTGCCTGATTCTAGTAAGCTGAAGAGGCAGTTAGCCTACTGGGATGGGTAAGATCTTTAATCATTTTCATGGCTGTTATGACAACTCCTGATGCAGCGTTCTAACCATAGGCCTCATTAACCTATGCACTATTTCTGCCCCATATGACAAATAATGATGGTAAGATATATCAACAAATCTTGTCAATTAGAAATGAAACTGATTAGTGTTGACTTATGCACCAGATATTTTGGTCTACAATGACACCTTAACCCTCCTGCGATCCTTGAGGTCACTTTTTTCTTTTGGCCTCATATTTCATTACTTTTTCTCATTTGATGGGGACAGTAGACTTAGCTTGAAATTTGTACAATAATATGTTTTGACGCAAGATCTGATATCACCAATTATGAGTCCAGGATCAATGTTAAACTTGTTTGTCCTGGATCAATGTACTCTAACCCTAACCTTAACCCTAGCCCTAAACCTAACCCATTGACCCAGGGCAACAAGTTTGGCATTGATCCTGGACTCTTAATTACTTGGTGATATCAGATCTTCCATGTTTTGACTGTCCTGTACAAAAAAAGTATGCACGGATGATCCGTTGGGGTCAATTTGACTCCAGGTTGATTTAGCTACCTAGTTAACTTAAGTTAGTGATATCAGTGATGTCAGAATGGTCCCACACCCACACAGATATACAGGTATGTAGGTTTTGGCTTTTGGTTGTGTTTATTAGACATCAAATTCAGTGCCTGTCACAAAAAAAAAAGGTAACAATATAAATTGATATTATTTTCTGAGGATTTCTTTAGCTGGGGTCAAATTGACAAAGGGTGTAAAGGATGGGAGTAAGATTTGAGGGACGCAGAAGGGTTAATGAACCCCAGCCACTACCTGCTTTATTATTGACTGACTGTAAATAACACAAGAGAGGAACAACAGTCTGGTCATTGAGTGGAACCCAGTTTAACGTTCAGCTTGGTACAACCCTTCAAGTGTGGGAATAGCACAGCAAAAAAGCATAACACTTGACGCTTATCAAGCCCAAAACAACGTGATGTTAAAACAATAGCCTATTCAGTGGCAGTCTGAAAGTAGCCTGCCAGATGCAGATTCATTCCTGCACAACTCATATTCTGAAGCCAACATTCATTACTACATTTGGCGAAAAGGTTGTTTGTTACCTCCGCCAACAGGAGGTTATGTTCTCGCCGTGTGTGTGTCTGTGTCTGTGTGCCTGTGTGTGTACAAGATAACTTGAAAAGTACTGCACGGATTTGGATGAAATTTTCTGACAACGTGTCTATTGGGATGAGTAAGAACTGATTCGATTTTGATGGTAATCGGTGATCCAGAACACCATCTGTGGCCACATTGCCTTGGCGGAGGTCTGCACTCTCTGAACGCTTTTCTAATTTGTTTATTTATTTATTTATTTATTTCACAATAATTTAACCAGAGGAGAATGACTTTTCATGGCACCCTTTCTGTTACACATTCCTTGAGATGGCTCGAACTGATGGGTCTATAAGTCTGATTACATATTCCTGTCATCTTATTCATAAACACTGAGTTTTATTCGGTAGTATAGTAAACCCAAACAAAACTTTACCTTTTCAGCTGTTTGAACACAATTGAACTATGAACAGTGAACATCTGAATGTATCTCACGTTGTACCACTGTTAGTAATGATTCACTACAACAGCGACAGTGCGAAATAAAGTGTAAATAAATTGGATGTTTTGAGGCTTTATTCACGTGTAGGCTATAGTAATTTTCAAATATGACCTATAGTGCCTTTTCAGTAGAAAGGTCAAATACAGGAATTGGAGATAAAAATGAGGAAATCAACTGGTGTCACCCATCCGGTCCCAGTAAAATCTCAGAGCATTAACCTATATATATCCCGCTGCTTGGTTTTTGAATATCCGACTTGTATTACCATAGCCTCCTGAAACACAGTAAAAGAGGTATGTATTGCAGTATTTTTCATATTGCATATATTTTTTAATTATATTTTAATTCCTTCATTAATGTCTGATATTGAACATTGTGGCCTGTTTTCTGTGTGGCTTGTTGGAATATAAACAGAGTGATTGCATTTGCATGAATGGCTCATGTATGGTCTGATTTGGACATTATGTAAGAGACAGGCTGCTATTTAACAGTAATTAAGATACCACTTAAAGTACAATAATGTATAATAATAAATGTAGGCTAAATACTTGAAATGTTATAGTGTTAAAGCTACAAGAAGAAAAAAAGCCTCTCCTATTCTAAGTAAAATGTTTAGATTATTACAGTTTCCATGCTTTGGCTATATCTGTTTTTGGGCTGTTCAACTTATTCTTATGATGATGAGGAGGACACTCAATCATGTCTTTCTCATTTTAGGACAAAATGTTGACATTCCTGTGCCTTTTCCTTCCATTGCTACTGGGCTGTTTAAGTGAGTTTTGTGATTATGATGAGATGTGCTATAGAGAAATCTATGATAAAACAGCCACATCGGTTCCTGCCAATATGAGAGCTGGGATCAAGGAGGTCTTTTTTGTGGGCAGCCAAATCAATGTAATCCCCAAAGGAGGATTTGCTGCCAGTCCTCAGCTTGAGAAGATTGAGTTCCTTAGTACCACCACAGAGTCTATCGAGCCAGGAGCATTTGAGGGACTAAACAATATTAAGACCATTGAGATATCAAGCACACCACTGCAGTCAATTCCTTTGGGGGTCTTTCAGGATTTGATCAGCCTTGAAACTCTGATACTGAAAATCAACAAAATCCCAGAATTACAAAAGGGCTCATTTGACGGCCTTGAGAATCTAGCAGAACTAAGTCTGCACACAAATGAGATTGCTTCAATTGAGGACGGGACTTTTGATCACCTTAGAAATCTTCAAACACTTCATCTGGCTAGGAATAACCTTACCTCCATTTCGTCATCACTCTTTGCAGAATTGAAGAAGCTCAAAATAATCAGGCTGTATGAAAATGAATTATCATCTCTACCTGATGGTGTGTTTGACAATCTACAAGATTTAACAGAGATTGCTTTGCAAAACAACCAAATATCATACATACAGCCACAAGTAATTAAACACAAAGATAAGTTAGTTAAGTTATATCTAGACAACAATCTTTTGACCGAGTTACCTCCTCAAATGTTTGTCAACTTTCCAGTACTTAAAAGATTAACTTTGCATAGTAATCAGTTGTTGGATTTGCCACCAAATTTATTTGGAGAAATGCCTAAACTTACAGAATTAACTTTGAAGAGCAACAATCTTACCTCCCTTCCTCCTGGAGGTCTCAGAGTTCTTTCAAAGCTGCGTAAATTGGATCTGTCAGAGAATCTGTTTGAATCTGTGACAGGAAGTTTTTTTGATGGTTTCGACAAAGTCACAGATCTAAATCTCCAGAAAAATGGCATTAAAATGCTGACATCTGAGAATTTTGAGTATGTCAAATCTCTAACAACCCTGAGACTGTCTAAAAATGAGTTGAAATGGCTTCCTGGTGATGCTTTCAGTTCTCTACCAAAACTGAGTAAATTGTACCTGGATGGCAATCCTTGGCATTGTGACTGTAACCTGATACCTTTTTATGAATGGATGAAAACCAATCCAAAGATTTTAAAATCAGCAGTGCTCTGTGCTTCACCTGAATCTTTGAAAGGCCAAGAGATCGTCATCCTAGAAGAGAGTGATTTCACATGCCTTCCAACAACAGCAACATTCTCCACTACTTCACTTCTGTCTCTTGTGCCACAGATTACCACACTGGAGACAACACCACCATCACCACCAGCATCAACAACAATGATACAACCATTTTTGTCTACAATCACAAATGTGGCTACAACCACAACTGAGATCACAACTACTCTGACAACTACAAGGCCACTACCAAGAACTTCAGAACTCTCTTCAACAACTGCTAAAACCAGTCTGACCACAAAGTTTCCAATAACATTCAACAGCACCAGTGCCCTCCCAACAGCCTCTATGACATTTATGACCAAGATTGAGACCACTACTACAACCGTTGAAGCAACATCCTATCCATCTACAACCACTCCATTTATAGGGCTGGACCAGGATGAGGACAGTAATGGACATGAAATTTATGCGATCATCACAGTCATCTGTTTGCTATTCATCCTCAGTGCTTTAGGTGTGGTCTGCTGGACTAAGAGCAAGAGACAAGGTCACCACTACTTAATGGAAGTTACATCACAGACTTTTGCCAATCCATGTGAGCAAGATGTTGAACTGACACCAAAGCTAACCAAAGTTTAAAGACATTTTGCCTCTATAGACAGATTAAGTGTTAGCAGTCTTTCATACACATGCTTTCAATTGTTTACTGAACAATACTTTTAACTGTGTGTCTGTAGGTGATGAAAGCCTCCATCAAATTCCTTCCATTATCTTTTATATTTCAGTTTTCTTTGAGTCACTCTTATTGCTTTTGTATTTGCTTGTTTATTTTCATAAGCCTGTGAATTAATTCAAGGTTTGGTAAAATAAATGTGATTTGAATTGATGCTGGAAAATGAAGACAGTAATGCATGAATGAAACGTTTTATTATGTTAACAACACTTCCTCTCAGGGAATTAATCATTCTGGTGTTCCAGATTGTGGATTGGGTCTTTGTTTCTGACTTAAAGTGTTGCTCCGGAGTGATTTCAAGCATAGCCCTGTCGAAATGAGCCTGCTGCATTAGCGAGTGGAACAAAAGAATTTAGAACAACGTTAGACGAGCGCAAATGCAGAAGCGAAAAAGCACTTTACACTGAGTCAGTGGAAACTCTGATTGTTCGAAACAGAAAATAAGATCTGAGGTTCCGTTGACTCATTGTAAAGTGCTTGTTCAAGTTTAGTCTATGCTGTTCCAAATTCTTTGATTCCGTGCACTACTGCTGTTAGAAGGCCTGTGCCTCAGGGCTATGCTCCGGAGCTACACTTTCAGTTCTGATTTGACAATACTTCTTTGACCTGATATATAGCTAAGGCTAATTGCTTATCTGAATGCTTGCCTTTTCCTCTTTGATGTGGCTTCCTGTCATAACAGGGTCAGCTCTATGTTCCCACAACTCTATGTTCCCACAGCTCTATGTTCCCAAAGCCCTATGTTCCCACATTTGTTAGTAATTTTTGTTTTTCACAGATTTTTTGGAAAATATATGTTCCCACAGCCCTATGTCCCCACATTTCTTAGGAAATTGGGAAATAGCAGGCTTTCAGTGACGTGATAAAGGGACAAGGGAACAATTCGAACTGATGGGCAAGAGGTGGAAGCAAGCATAACAACACCAATGGACGGCACGGAGAAAAGTGCATATTGTAGTGGTTTGGAGCCAGTATGTAGGGAAAAATACAAGGAATTCACCTTTGGCTAAGCCCCGCCCCCCATTGTTGACATTCCAGACTCCGACATCGCTTAGAAAAAGTTGCATAGGAATATAATGGGAAACAGTACGTCTGTCTGTAAAAATGAACAACTCGTGACTTTTGTGCAGACCTAACAATATGATTACAATATGCCTGTATAGGCGAAAGCCAGTATGACATCGAGGGATATGTTGCAAAATTAAAATCTGGCTTCGTTGAATGCCAGGAGATGGATATTCACTGATGGCTAATGTTAGATTTAATAGCTAATTTTTACAGTCAATGTTTAATAGCAATGCTTCGTTTCATTTGGATCAGGATGAAGGATACTATCTTGTAACAAACAGGTGACAAATAAATGATTGAACAGTTAAGTACATCGTAACATTAGTGTCTCTATATTTTAGTCAATGTATAGTAAATAAATGATTTCCCTAACTGTTAAGGGAGAGCATGCTGCTGCTGTTAACCCACGTTAGCCCATTTTAACTTAGGCTACAGTGCTACATGAAGTTCATGAACAACTCCGTTTGCTCTGTTGATCCTTGATCGCTCACACCTCCACTTTCACATGGAAAGCACAAGCCCAAGTCCCTTTTAACTGTTTCTACAACCACCAACACGTTTCTACCGAAGATCATTCATATTTGTCCAGACGAATCTCCCTCTCTCAACACTAAAAGTTAAAGGTGATTAGCAAACTATGCTAGCGATATAAGAGTGACGGCTGTGTTTGTTTTCTTTAAGTGACACGAATATTATCTACAACATTGACGTGTATTAAGCCCAATAAGTAGCCGTAATTGTTTATTTCACATTGAATGGACTGTGTGACTTAATCCACAGGCATGTTAGTTCGTCTTGTTATGGTTTAGTTGGAGCCGTCTTCTAGGGAAAGCCAAAAGGTGAGTGGATGAATTAATTTAATTAAACTTAACGTAATTTACAAAGATCTGAACGAAAATGACATGGCATTCCTCACATCAGTGTTAAAGCAATACAGTCCATATAATGTGGCCACTGTTCTATATTTACATCTCTATAAATCTGAAGAAATACGGAGAAAATTCAAGGCTCCTAATGCAACTCTATGGGGCTTACGCTAGCGAATGTCGGACCCCTGCCGGACAATGAATCATTTTGAACTCCAATTGGTTTATCTGCGTTCGATGGGCGGGGCTTAGCCAAAGGTGAATTAGTAGGAAAATACATCGGACGTGACCCGTACTTGATGGAAATGTCAGAACTTTCTCAAGAGCGGAAAGATTTGCCGACAATCAAGGCTGTGGGCATTACAAACTACGGCGTTTTTTTCCATTTCTCACCTTTACGGGCGATTTCCTTAGGTACTCGATATTAACCCTTTCCCTTCTCTCGGTTAGACAGTTTATAACATCCAAAAACGGCACAAAACTGAGGCTTTTTGTACAAAAAAAGTTGCTGCTAAAACACAGTGCTTTCAATGGCTCCAACTCCAGTAGCCCACCAGTTGAGGTTCTTGCGCTCAGAAGAACGCTTAGAAAAATATGTTAGTGACGTGAGGTGAAAGTCAGCTATTGGGCCCTGCACAGCCCCATGCTCTCACATTACAGAGATAGACCTTATTTTCCCACAGCAATATGTTCCGATAAGGGCATGTTCACACCAACACAGGTAATATTTATCCAGTTAGCCCTTCTGTTCACATTAAAATGGAGGATTCTGAAACTGAAAACGATTCTAAAAATGATTGCTGAGGTTGATTTCAAAAATGATCGCTGAGGTGGATGAATGTAAAATCATTGTGGAATGTGGATGCAAAACGTTCTGAAAACGAGAGTGGATGAAGATCGTTTTCAATATGAATCTAGGCAGCGCAGCATAAAAGAACCTTAAAGGGAAGTTTGTTTCTTAACATGTTTAGCCCCCTTTCTGGAGTGTCTAGGATGAAATAGAAACTGCTCCTGTCTCTGATATTTGGCTCATTTAGAATCCTCCCTTTTCTGCTTCAGAATAGCCTGCTTTGTGCATGTCCGATAATGGCACTAAAAGAACCTTAAACCTTTGTTTTAAAACATGTGCAGCTCACCAAGTGGTTAGTGGAGTTCATTGATGTTCCACAACAATTATCATAGCGAAATACAGTTCCTATCCAGCTTTATTTGTCTTCTTGTTGTGCTAGTTGGTATTGCTGCGCGGAAAAAATAGTTCCAGAATGTTCAAAATACCATATAAAACATGACAGAAACTGAACTTTGCTACTATAATTGTTTCGGAACATCAATGGTCAACACTAAACACTTGGTGAGCAGCACAAGTTTTAAAATAAAGGTTTAAGGTTGTTTTGAGGACATTATCGGACATGCACATTTATTCTGAAGCAGAAAAGGGAGGATTCTAAATGAGCCAAATATCAGAGACAGGAGCAATCATCAAAATTTTGGTGTTGATGATTCTTTTTCATCCTAGACACTCCAGAAAAGGAGCTAAACATGTTAAAAACCAAACTTCCCCTTTAACCCTTACCCTAAACCCCACTACCTGGAAGGCACCATTGAGGGCAAATAATACCAAAGATCCAAAGATCAAATCTTGCTTGGTCTACCAGGCAGGGGTAGAAATGTGGGACTATAGTACCTGACTGAAGAAAGAAAGAAAGAAAGAAAAGAAAAAAAACTCTTAGAAATGTGAGAATAGGGCTGTGGGAACATAGGGCTGTGGGAACATAGGGCTGTGGGAACATAGAGTTGTGGGAACATAGACACGCTCCTGCCATAACGACTGTAGGGTGGGCTTCACTTAAAGCCACCACATGCAACATTTAGGTAAAATTTCGACGTTTCCAATTCATTACACCTTTATGTAAATTGCCTAGAACTCACTAGACTTGATAAATGACATGTTCCGGAGTAAAACGAGCCCCTTCACGAGATTGTCCGACCCTCCTTGAGGCAGATACCGCCTCTGCAAGATCAGGGAGCGCGTCCCGGCTATCGTAAGTTTTGGTTAGCAAGCAAGCTAGGTCACGTGACTTAGCCAGAGTTTACTGTTTGAATTACAGCACGATTTGTGACTTCTCTGCGCATTCAACTGTCGATACATTTTGTTAGCGGTGATCACCATTGACTATGCAATTCTAAATGGAGGATTACTGGTAGAAACGCTTAATAACTGCTTTGTTTGGTTGTTAGCTTACTGGATGACGCCACCGGATCCTGCATAGGTTCTCTTTAAGCACTTTTCTTTCAAGCTGGGAGCCTTCATTTCGAAATAGATCCCATGCCCTAAAAGGATTAATTGGGTGAACTGGAGTGAAAAGTGCTGCAGTTACGACCTTGGCTGCAAGGGAAAACAACATCAAAAAATGATCACATACTTTATCATTTGATTTTGTATTGTGATATTTTTTATCATTATCTGTTACTATCATTTCAATTGAGGACATACTTAAAGTGATAGTTTGGTGTCATTCAATCATATAGTGTACAAGCTTTCCAACTGCTGTGCTGTAGATAGAGAGAAGAACGAAACAATTTGGAGAAACATCTCACTCTAACAAGCGGTTTACACAGAGTCAATGACACCACTAATCTTGCTTTCGAATTTCGAAGGATTTTGGTGCCATTGACTCAGAATATAAACCACTCATTCGCTGCACTGTAACAAAATAACTTTGCTAATTCCTTGAAAAAAGTTGTGTTTTTCTCCACTTGCTCCCTGGTGTCTTCTATTCTTCAAAACTCCTTCAAGGTCATCGGGACTATGACAGGAGACTTTCCAATCAAGGGGAATGCTTGACTGAATTTGGTAACAGATAAATGTAATGAATAAGACATTCAAGGTCAGAGAAGAGAGTTTGGAGAGGAGAGGAGATAAGAAGAGAAACATATGCCTGTAAACGCACTGTTAGGAGTAAATATGATGAAGCAGCTAATAGACAGATCAAGTTTGATGCCAACTTCTTAAAAAAAACAATCTGTTTTGAGTTTCAAGGCAAAACCAAAAGTTTAACAGCTCTGATGTGTCTCTTCATGATCTGTTCACAGGGAACAAACGAAAACAAATTGTCTTCTTGTGCTCCCAAATAAAGCAAGGGGTGCTGTCCAAAAGTTGTTTTTCTTTTTTTTTTCAAATCATCATTAATGTTCTTGCAACAGCATATTTCAAAACAGTAGCCTACCACTGCACAAACATGCAACTTTGGCATGCAAAAGCATGTAAATTGCTTATGTTAATGTTTAGTATACCAGTATGTTACAGTATTGTAGGCTATGACATCAGAAAAGATACATTTTGCTAAAATCTTACAGTTCTATTGCAGGCTTTCACAAATCCATTGCCATGCCGGGAAATTGACCCGACTGTGTCACAGTAAAGCTGCAGTGCAGATAGAGTACAATTGTCAACCATTTTGCATATTATGACTTAAGCAATTGATGAATAATATTAGCAATTGATTATGTAAGAACAGATGAGAATTAAACACAAGCAATTTATGGATGTGCAATGTGGATGGTGTTTTATGAGTGCTCATGATTTTAGGATTTTAAGTCAGAAACAGGCCCATGAACCCCCTCCCCATCCTTAAGAAGACTCACAAATCTCACATTTGTGAGTAGTGGGGGGCAGTGTTGTTGTCTGAGAGTCTCTGTATATATAATACGACACAAAATAGGAAGTTAGTACGTGTCACCCCGGAAGCTGTCTGTTAATAAAACCACAAACCCTGAGCCTGTGCAGCTCATTGACACAGCAGTTCAGCCATAGTTTTTCTCCTGTTCATGAAAGATCACATCAAAAGGTATGCATTTAAAAAGCTTTCTTAATGCTTTCTTATGTTGTGCAACAACAACAACAATAATAATAATAATAATAATATAGTATTTGCAATGTCTAATGGCTCAGTTTTTTTAACCATACGGAATGGTGTATTGTCTGATGGTTGATACTGTTGAAATTCTGTTGAAGTAATGGTTGGGTGTCAATCAAGCATAGCCCTGTTGCATGAGCCTGTTGACTGCACTAGATAGCACGCGGAACACAATTTGGAAAAAAAGACCGAACACTAACAATAGCTTACATTGAGTCAACGGCACCACTAATTTTACTTTCGGTTTCGAACATTGGTGCCCTTGATTCAATGTAAAGTGCTTGTTCGCCTCTGCTATGTTTGAATGATGCCTAGCCATCACTTTAACTATCATCAGTTCCCAATTAGCCACCTTTACATTTCATGCAATTTACATTACGCAATTAACATGTACAGTACATTACATTTGATTGATAATGTTTGCTTTGACTTCTGACTTTGGTTACATTTTACACATAAACAAGCAAATTAGTAATTAACATGTCTTTCTCATTTCAGGACAAATGATGACCTACCTGTACCTTGCTGCCAGTCCTCAGCTTGAGAAGATTGAGTTCCTTGGTACCACCACAGAGTCTATTGAGCCAGGAGCATTTGAGGGACTGAACAATATTAAGACCATTGAGATATCAAGCACACCACTGCAGTCAATTCCTTTGGGGGTCTTTCAGGATTTGATCAGCCTTGAAACTCTGATACTGAAAATCAATAAAATTCAAGACATAGCTAAGGGCACATTCAACAGTTGTTGGATTTGCCACCAAATTTATTTGGGGAAATGCCTAAACTTACAGAATTAAGTTTGAAGAGCAACAATCTTACCTCCCTTCCTCCTAGAGGTCTCAGAGTTCTTTCAAAGCTGCGTAAATTGGATTTGTCAGAGAATCTGTTTCAATCTGTGACAGGAAGTTTTTTTGATGGTTTGGACAAAGTCACAGATCTAAATCTTCAGAAGAATTTCATTAAAATCCTGATGTCAGCCAGTTTTGAGTATGTCAAATCTCTAACAACCCTGAGACCTGTCTAAAAATGAGTTGAAATGGCTTCCTGGGGATGTTTTCAATTCTCTCTACCAAAACTGAGTAAATTGTACCTGGATGGCAATCCTTGGCATTGTGACTGTAACCTGATATCTTTCTATGAATGGATGAAAACCAATCCAAAGATTTTCTTGAAAGGCCAAGAGATCATCATCCTAGATGAAAGTGATTTCAAATGCCTCATAACACAGCCAACCAGACCCGCCTTACACACCCCCTCTCCATCTGTGCCCACGACACCGATCTCT
>JAODXP020000261.1:0-18692 GCA_027497455.2 Sardinella longiceps | reverse complement strand
GTTAAGGCCGATAATGTAATAACAATAACGGCCAATAATGTAATAACTGCCAATAACGTAATAATTTTCACAGTTTTTAAATGTAATAAAGCCAATAATGTAATAACTTGCCAATAATGTAAGAATTTCTTATTCTTATCTAAAAATATTATTTGTAAGTTTTATGTGAATGATTATCATAATGCAGTTATACGCAAACAGGAATATTTTAAAATTATTTTTAATTCAATAAAATAATTTCATGTATTTTTTTTTTTTTTACTCCATCTTCCCGCGGCCCCCCTGGCACCACCTCACGGCCCCCACTTTGAAAACCACTGGTCTAGAGTTCTAGGCTAATGAGTTGGACCAATTTCTTGCATCTTCAGTACTAGCAAGTCTTGAGTAGTTTGAGCAATAGAGCTCTTATCAAAATTGGCCAAAGTTGCCCTTTAACCGTCCACTAGGTGAACAAAACACTCGTCATGTGACTGACACTTTACTCAGCCATCAGCAGGCTTCCATAGTTCTACAGCAAAATGTGAAAAAGTAATTTTATGGTTTCTAGATTGGGAAACGAAAATAGCTATTCTTACTTATTGGATATTGGATTGTATATCCTATATTTATTGGAAACGGTATAAAATGCTGTAAAATGACAGCTGACCACCTATTTCTCCCTCCTCCCCCACCTCAGCCCCATCCTCCACTTCTTCCTCCCTTGACTGTGCACTATGGTTGAGTATGCACCGAGTGGGGTCACTGTTCTCTCCCTCCGCTACATATGGTGTCAGAAGAGGGATGGCTACAGTGAGGCCATCGGATGTGTACCCAATGTGTGGTCCGTATGAGGGACCACCAGGATAGGTTGACCCCGGTGTGAGGGACCCCTGAGATGGGTGAAGCACTAGAGTGTGGGGTACCCTGGGATGGGAGTAGTATGGCTGGTGGATGCGTGAGGGACATGCGCTTCCCAAAGGGGAAGGCAGTGTGACGGGGTACCATCACTACGGTTGAGTATGCACTCTGACTGACATACCAACAAGCTTGGCTCCTTGATGTTGCGGTCAAGTTGCACATTTAGCTCTCCGGAGACCCGGATTCGAGACCGTGTGCGGTTTCGTAAAAGGTTTATCGTTTCAGAGAAAAATCTTACATTATTGCCAAGTTATTACATTATTGGCTTTATTACATTTAAAACTGTGAAAATTATTAGGCTACGTTATTGGCAGTTGTTACATTATTGGTCATTATTACATTATCGGCCTTTACAAGCCCTTACCCTTCTATGCTGGTGATGGTAAGGAACAATGTTTGTGACTAAGTTAAACCAGTAAGAAAGGCTGCTACTTTCAGCATTTTGTGTGGGATTCACCTGTAAAGCCTGCAGTGTGAACCTAAACATGGTGGCTGATTCCAACGAATATTGGTAGAACACTCGCCCACTTCCCGAGCTCAACTACACTAACTTATTTTACTGAGTGTTTTTTCCAGAACATTTTACTGGGGTAGTAGGCACCTTGATTTGTTACCGGCATGTCTTGTATTTTATCCAGAAGTTTAGTAACCTGATTGTTGCCCTTTCTACGTTTGTTATTGAATGAAAGGCTTCTGTTTCCGCATTCCTCAAGGATGTTCTTCAACTCTAAATGGGCCCTCTCAAGATATGTCTCCAGAGTCTTCCTCTGTAGATCATCTTCTCTTGTGAAAAGCACTATGGTGTACTTTAGAATTTCCTCCCCAAACATATCCTTGATCCTCTTATAAGTATCTATCTCCTCTTTAGTGAAGGTGCCTACTGCTATGACCAGAAGAAACACATTTGGCCCTGGATCTGACAATTCCATGCATCTCATGATCTCTGCCTTAACTCCCTCACTAGAGTCTGTGTCAAAGAATCCTGGAGTGTCAACCACAGTTATCCGTCTTCCATTGATCACAGCAGTCTCCCTCTGGCACTGAAGTGTCACGGATTTGGTGGAAGTGCTCTCTTTAAACTTGTAGCTGCCAAGTATGGTGTTTCCAGAGGCGCTCTTTCCATTGCCAGTCTTTCCCAGCAGGATGATTCTTAGGTCACCTGCGGTATAAAACTCAGCAATTCAGTAACATTATTTTACGGTACATTTGGGTTGCTAAAATGCACTTGTTAAAATGATGTCTCCTCTAACAAGCTCTAAAAGCAAGAAACAAATTTGTCATAACACACAAGCCCTCACGTACACATACTACATCTTAAATAATAGAGTTGTAATGTGTTTCCAAAAACAACCTCTTTCATCTAAACAGTGTTTTAAATACACACTCCACTGCACAATGGGTTCATTCATCCTGTCAGGACGTATTTTCATTTTAAGGTGGACAAAATATTATCCCTTACAAGTTAAATGCTGGTATACTGTAGGCTACATGTTAAACTGTGCCACCACCGTCAGTGCTGTATTGCCAGTACTGGTGCAAAATTTGGTGCAATATAAAGAAGCTTTATATCACGCATGGAGCCAGGGGTGATGTAGTGGGGGGAGGGGGAGGGGGAGGGGGGGGGACTGTTGTTAAAACCCAGTGGAATGGATACTGTTTTCTGATTGGCTGTCAGGGTGTCTGTTATGTAAGGGATAACGGCCGCCGAGGTGTCCCGATATCAGAAGAATAATGGACGACGCGAAGGCAAAGAACAGCCCGACGGCGAAGCCGAAGGGCTGTTTGCCTACGCGAAGTCCAGTATTTCTCTGATATCGGGACACCTCGAAGGCCGTTATCCCGCTTATCACCCGGTTGCAACTAAAACGTATAGATGGTAAGCAAGTGTTTAAAACATAAAAGAAACACGTGGCTCCGTTTAGAAAGAAATTATCCTGTTCGGTTGGGGTACTATTTTCATATGAAAGAAGATCCGCAAGGCTGCATTCTAAAGAGCATTGATATAGAACGCTGGTGAAACTTTTTTAACCCAACAATGCCTCAGGTGTCCTGTTATCTAGAAATAACGGACACCCTGACAGCCAATCAGAAAACAGTATTCCATTCCACCGGGTGATAATTCTAAATAACGGACACCTGTGATGTATAGGTCAGGTAAAAAAGTTTCACCAACATTCCTTAACAATACTCTTTAGAATGCAGTCTTGTGGATCTTCTTTCATATGAAAATACCCCAACCGAACTGGTCAACTTCTTTCAAAACGGAGTCACATGCTTCTTTTATGTCTTTAATACTTGTTTACCATCTATACGTTTTAGTGGCAACCGGGTGATAAGCGGGATAACGGCCTTCGAGGTGTCCCTGTAAGGTAATAATGAACTCGGCAGAGGCAAACCGCCAACTTTGCCGTCGGGCTGTTCTTTTCATGTACTACTTCCAGAATAACGTGACAATTCCACGAAATTTGACTTTAAAAGAGTTGAATACAGCTTTAGTAGCTCTGCATGGTAGGCAGGCCTAGTTTGTTCGTACATGTCTTTTTAACAGGCTACATTCTGAACAAAACAAGAATTTTGATCAGTAGTTTAGACTACAATGGGCATAATGGACCTCAGCTACATTTAAACTACATGTACTGAATGTAGCAGGATAGACTTTCTGCTCCCTCTGTCTCCTGCTGGCCCCAGTTAATGAGTGGGCGGGGCAATGCAGGTAATTGATTGACCAAGCTGCACCCTATTTAAAAGCCCAGGTAACTAGTGTTGACTAAGTGAGGCTTTTCTGAACCTTCAAAGCATTCAATCCAATTGTATTGAAAAAGGGCCAACCGTTCTGAAGCTTCCAAACTCTTTGATGATCTCTGCTGTTGAAAAATTGTAGTGCAGTGTGCCCGAGATGCATTGTAGCACACTGATTACGCTATTAATAAAAACTGATATCAAATGTTAAGCTTGTCTTGGGTGAATTAACCTCTCATTTCTTACATTAATGGGTTATAAGAATTTGCACTGTTGTGTAGGCTAGTCTATAAAGTAGGCTAAGCCTAAAATATAAGCTTAAAAATAGTCTGTATTTGTCTCACATAAACATACAGCTTTCAATGAAAACACCTTGTACTATAACACAGCCAGAGGTGCAGCAAGTCAGAGAGACGGAAACTCCATTTGGTTTCCCATCCACGTGTTAACCAAGGGTGGTGCTGCTTAGCAGAGACAGAAGTGAGGGCGCACCAACTCTTTCACACCACCGGACAACATGGCAGTCTTTTGACCAATTGGCTACTTAAACCTCATTCCTCGATCCTTAGAAGTAGATTTTGATTAAATATATGCAACACATTGTGCATTTATGACATTATTCAGATTGGAAAAGGCTTAATAAACAGTCAGAGTTATAAACACACTTTTTGAAAACTCTTGCAATGCATAGAGCTGTGCGCAATCTAGTGCTACAGCAAGCCACCAAAGCTGTGTGCTGCGTTTTGAGCCTAGCAGCAGTTCAAAATATGAACCAGTTTGAAATGGTTCGAAGTAGTCACGTGGGTGATTGGTGCTTTGGGATGCCACGCCCACAAATTGAGGCGTTGTTTGACAGCAGTCATGTGACTTTTTACGTTGCAATACAAGCTTTGAACCAGCGGTTTATCCGGGAAAGCACCTTTTCTTGATACAAGCTTTTAAGCAGGGGGGTCAGATTCCACATCACTACAGGTAACCGGCTTCAGTCTAGGTTCTGGCGTGACCCTGGCTGAATGCCACAACCTTCTGTCAGGTATGTTTGTGCCTCTGTGCTTGTTTTGTTTATTATTTTCAGTATTTAATTATTTGTATGTTTGTGTAGCTCTGCTGCCTGCCTGCTACCATCATGGCAAGATTGCTGTGTGCCTCTAGCTACCTGGTAGGTACGATTTGCCAATCCTATGTGTTGTACTGCATTCAGACTTTATGTTAACTGTTCTGTTTATGTCTCCAGGTAGCGTGGCCCAGCTCTCCCCTACCGCCAATATGGGTCATGCTGCTGTCTTGTCTTGGTTTTGTTTTGGTAGTTTTTGTGTCAATTGAGTTCCAGTTATTTGTCTAGGTCTAATTGTTTACGTCCATATGTGTCATTTCTTTTGTTTCTTTATCAGAGGTGGCTCATGGGGGAGGGGCCTGGCACCTGAGTGTTACCTGCAGACTTGCTGTGCACTACCCTTGCTTGCTGTGTAATCATTTATCTTTCATAATATTGGTGTGTGTGTGTGTGTGTGTGTGTGTGTGTGTGTATGTGTATGTGTGCTTAATGCATGCCCCCAGATTGCCTGCCAGCCTCTGTTAACCCTCTGTCCTTTTTGTAATAAATATTTTTATATTTAACCATTTGCTTTCATGGAGTCCATGTCCTATTCCCAAGCACATCACACAAACCTGTACAACTTTTGGTTATGTCGCTAGTCTATTTAAGCTCTTAAAGATTCCCTGGGACGTTAGGCCCCAGGGTGGCGTAGTCAGGCTCCGGTTGGCTCTTTAGCCTTCCATTCTGTCATGCTACATTTACAAAGACTTTTTAGTAAAGCTTTTTTGTATCAGCACAGACATATAGCCATACTAAGCGATTATGTCTCTGCAGAAATAAACAGCATCATTGATTAGCTATGCACAGCCTATTACTCATGGGAACTCTGAGTTCCTACATGTTTTCATCTTGTTTGTAGACATCTCCCCTTGATCCGCTACACTGTAAAACCCCAAAATATTCATTTAACTGAAAATATTTGTCGAGTCTGAATACCTGTAAGATTTCTATTTAATTATTTTTCTTTTAATTTAAGTACATTTTCCCTGAAAATAAATACCTCAGAGCTAATCAAAAGTTTTGATCAGGACCTCAAAAGTTTTGAGTATACCTTCACTCCCATGATGCTTTGCAATAACCTAAAGACATTTAAATACAACTTTTAGAATTTGTGAATGTGTTTTTTTTTTTTTGCAGTACTCATTGCGCCTAATTTGTCTTCTGAATTCTCCCCATAGGTGTGTCACAGCTAATTCAAAGCAGGAAATGCAATACTGCATTTTGGTTAATAAAGGTGCCCTGCCATACCACTACAGGGCATTTGTTTTTTTTTAATTCTGTGGTCTCCCAACCATGTGACTTCACTTGGGTTGAGAAGAGAATGGTGCAATTAGAATGAGATCGTTTGAAGCCTAGTTTTCTGCCCATTAGAAATCAAGCTATTCTTCCAGCTATGCTAATGACCTGTGTTCTGATTTGATGCTGAAGCTCAACGCTAAAAAGTTACGTTAGTTCAGAGAAATATAATAAGCTCGTTCGTGTTCAGAGTCGGTACGGCTACAGGCTGTAGCCAGAGCCAGCGAGATCTACGGAAATACGTCGGTGGGAGTGGAAAAGCATGGGGGACAAGGTGGACAACACAGCTGCAGCTGGCTGTAGCCAAACAACACGTGAACATGGACGTGATGTCAGGAGATATCGCGGAAGTTTGTTTGCACTGAAAACAGCTTGAATCCCCTCATTTCATCATTAAAATGAACGTGATACTGGCGAAATAAATCATATAATGTTGCTTAATAAATTATTGTTGCAATGCAAGAGGAACAGAGTTGTGTTTGAAGGCGTTTTGTAAAAAATAGTAATGTGGTATGAAATGCTTATTTGAGATGGCTTTTTGACTTAAACCAAGCCATGCTGGAGAGCAATAAGGCTATTTCATTGGGCAAATCTTACATCTCTGTGTAAATGGATTTTTAATTTTCTGAGTAATAGAAAGCAAGTCGTTAGGCTTGGTGAACTCCTCTCACAGCCTAGGCTCCTTAACATCGGAGCACCACAAGGCTGCGTTCTTTCTCCTCTGCTGTACTCCCTCTACACACACTTTTGTCAGTCTCACTCCAATTCAGTTTTGCTTTTTAAATTTGCAGATGACACTTCTGTGGTGGGCCTCATCACAAATGACAATGAGTCCGACTACCACAGTGAGGTGGAGGAGCTGGTGGGTTGGTGTGATAGTAACAACCTAATTCTCAACATCTCTAAGACCAAGGAACTGGTTGTTGATTTCAGGAATACCTCTCGCCCCCTCTCCACTCTCTCTATCAAGGGGGTGGAGGTGGAGGGGGTCACTCACTTCCAGTTCCTTGGGACTACCATTCATGAATCCCTGTCATGGGACCTTAACATCAACATTAAGATCAGCAAAGCCCACCAGCGACTCCACTTCCTGCGGCAGCTCAGCTGCAGGCGCCTTGATAGCCTACCGCGAGTTTTGAGTGACGTGCTGTGGGCGTATTTTGGTGACGCAATAGGCGTGTTTGAGATGTAAAGCCGCCTACAGCCGCCTTCAGCCGGCTGCAGCCAAGCGATGCATTGTGGTTAGACGCGGTGTCCGACTTCCGGCTGACTTCACCAAGCTTGTGAATGCGTCACCAAAATACGCCCACAGCACGTCACTCAAAACTCGCGGTAACAAGGCGGCTGCAGCCGAAACCCGCATCTCCTTTTTCTCGGCTGCAAGAGGATGCATCCCACCCCCATGACGTAACTCATTATTCCGATTGGTTTGAAACTCCTCATGACAAATATGACACCAACCACGTTGTACTCACTGAAAATGGGCTTATTTGAATGAGCTTCTGCTAAGCAGTATGCAAGTTTTGCCCAATGAAATAGTCTTATTGCTCTCCAGCATGGCTTGGTTTGCCATCTCAAATAAGCATTTCATACCACATTACTATTTTTAACAAAACACCTTCAAACACAACTCTGTTCCTCTTGCATTGCAACAATAATTTATTGAGCAACATTATATGATTTATTTCGCCAGTTATCACGTTCATTTTAATGGTGAAATGAGGGGATTCAAGCTGTTTTCAGTGCAAACAAACTTCCGCGATATCTCCCGACATCACGTCCATGTTCACGTGTTGTATGGCTTCAGCCAGCTGCAGCTGTGTTGTCCACCTTGTCCCCCATGCTTTTCCACTCCCACCGACGTATTTCCGTAGATCTCGCTGGTTCTGGCTACAGCCTCTAGCTGTACCGACTCTGAACACGAACGAGCTTATTCACAAGCTTGGTGAAGTCAGCCGGAAGTCGAACACTGCGTCTAACCACAACGCATCGCTTGGCTGCAGCCGGCTGCAGGCGGCTGTAGGCGGCTTTACATCTCAAACACGCCTAATATGTTCATCCACCTAGCTTGGAGATTGGACACTCTGTTAAAGACCCCGTTTACACAAACACAGATAACCATAAAGACGCACATGTTTCTCTGTGGTTGCGCCTCTCTGTTACACTTATCCGAAGGTGAAGATGGAGAATCTCACGAACTCCAGGCAAGGTGGAGATGTCGGAGAACCCCGTCTTCAGACATATGTGTAACTACCCATAACCGGAGCTCTAGCACCAAAGACAGTTGGAGCAAACGAGAAGCACCTACATTCGTGCATAGTAGTTCTATTTTCACCAGGGGCACCACCTGGTTTTGAATGATGTCATGACTTTTACCAATAAATCGTCTTTTTGGAGTTATCAGGTTTTTTGGCATGTATCTCTCATATTCTGTAAGTAGTTTAACATGATTTCAAGACTAATGTTGTAAACTGTTACTGTTGGTATTTCTATCAGATGAAGCTGCCAGGCAGTAAGGCCTACTAAAATTTCAAGTTGTTAGCGAGCTAACGCTAGCGATCTAGCTAACGTAATGTTTTACATTTATATTTGAGATGTAATTTATTGACAGTCTGTGGGTAACATTACTGAGTTCATTTTAAGTGGACAGAGCAAACATAAACATAGTTTACAGCAATATGTTAGGTTTAAAACAAACCCTCTCTGTCTAAAGCTAAAAAGCACACTTGGTTCATACAACATTGTTTTGCAGAGGAGCGATTGAATTGTCATTTGTTGGTTTCATTAATGATCACAGACAATATTATGGCACACATACATTATATAATTCTATAATTTCCTAAGGGAAAATGTTAATGATGTGACGTAATGTGAGACTGCTGCTAATGCAGACCGAAACACTTCACGTTTGTGGCCATCTGCTACGATGTTGCTCCCTTGAAAGATCTTTGATAAAACTGTGACGTGGTGGTTAATTGTCACCGCCTTTCTTAGCCGTTTTTGATGTTTGTGTAAATAGGCGTGTTCGAGATGTAAAGCCGCCTACAGCCGCCTGCAGCCAAGCGATGCATTGTGGTTAGACGCGGTGTCCGACTTCCGGCTGACTTCACCAAACTTGTGAATGCGTCACCAAAACACGCCCACAGCACGTCACTCAAAACTTGCGGTATCAAGGCGCCTGCAGCCGAAACCCGCATCTCCTTTTTCTCGGCTGCAAGAGGATGCATCCCACCCCCATGACGTAGCTCTTCCGATTGGTTTGAAACTCCTCATGACAAATATGACACCAACCACGTTGTGCTCACTGAAAATGGGCTTATTTGAATGCGCTTCTGCTAATCAGTATGCAAGTTTTGCCCAATGAAATAGCCTTATTGCTCTCCAGCATGGCTTGGTTTAAGTCAAAAAGCCATCTCAAATAAGCATTTCATACCACATTACTATTTTTTTACAAAATGCCTTCAAACACAACTCTGTTCCTCTTGCATTGCAACAATAATTTATTAAGCAACATTATATGATTTATTTCGCCAGTTATCACGTTCATTTTAATGATGAAATGAGGGGATTCAAGCTGTTTTCAGTGCAAACTTCCGCGATATCTCCCGACATCACGTCCATGTTCAGGTGTTGTATGGCTTTAGCCAGCTGCAGCTGTGTTGTCCACCTTGTCACCCATGCTTTTCCACTCCCACCGACGTATTTCCGTAGATCTCGCTGGTTCTGGCTACAGCCTCTAGCTGTACCGACTCTGAACACGAACAAGCTTAATGCGATTGTTTTCTTACTCGGGGGAGGGGAATATACCCAGTTTCTTGAAGGCCCGGGGAAGTGTAAACTAAGCATAAGGATGTCACACTAGCCAACCAGATGACTGCTTCCTTATTACAAGAGTAGCCTACTGGCCGTTTCCGAAAATGCCTACTACTTGACTACTACATACTGCTCATATACTGATCTCTGCAGACAGCAGCGCGTAGCATGTGTAACAGGTGGCTGTTACTGCAGCCAAGTTTGGCTCACAAAAGCCACCGTAGCCTTCTCCTTTGCCACGCCCCTCAGGTAGCGCTGGAGGGGCTGGTTCATTCATTTGGCTTAATGCCGGCACATATAAAACAATCCGCCCAGGTAGAACACTTGGGAAGTCCACCGACATGAGATTCTGCACCTGACGCTGTGCCCTGGATGGTATGTTGTGTCTTTGTTATCACTACTGTGTAGTTGAGTAGGTGTAGCTGCTCTAATGGTCAATAATAATTTCCAACAGGCTCTTCACGAGCGTAACATGCTTCCGGGTAGGATGTTGGCTACTGCCCTCCCGAAGGTATATTTTATCAATGATTCTTGTTTTACTTATGGTGTGCAATCATGAACTGCAGAGTGATTAGCGCTCGTGTTAATGTTGTAATTTGTAACATGTCCAATTGTCTTGCATACAAAGCTGGCTCCAGTGGTGACAGAGCTTGCCGAGCCACGGTCTCATACATACGGGTTACTGTCGGACACGCAGGTAAAGAGAAAATGTTCTGTTGTAATTTTAATCCGTATCTCTTGCCTTTTGGATTTACGGTGCCTGTGTATAATATTGGCTTGTTCTTGCAGAACTTGCCACTGCTGCTTTGCCTCCCGTTAGTTTTATGTTAATGTTTGCCTTCTTTATTTTGGTATCTGTTTGTTTGTTTATTGCGTTTTTTCCTTTGGTTTCAGTTTCATCCAGTTTAGTCGGTTTAACTGACGGGCTTAATAGGGTGGTAGTGGCTGCCTTAGTACTGATTTGTATTTAGCTGTAACAGTTAATGTTAATGTTCCAGGTCTTGACCTGTGACCCCCCCCCCCCTCTCTCTCTCGGCTAGACAAGAGCATCACTGCTGTCCGCAGCCGTGTCACCGGAGTCGAGTCTTCGCGCACTTCACACCCTAGTTGTAGTGGTAATATGCACCCCACCATTTGCTGTGATCACCCTTGTAGTGTTTATACCTATTAGTGTATGTTTGCGTATGCGTGTTTGTGTGTGTGTGAACAGGCACCTGAACCGTGAGCACCGGATGTGTGTGTGTGCGCGTGCAGCTCGTCTGCCAGGGCAGGTAACCCTTTCTTGCAGTGCTACACTTCTAAGTCATTTAATTAACATCTTGTATCTGTGGTGGCAGCCACTATTCTTCCCATATTGCCTCCATTAGCCCGGTACTACCAAGTCAACACAATTTCTCTTGTTTTGATAATTTATTAATAAATATTTATTTGTTTTGGAATATCACGCCTCTGTCCATTTACTAACTTACCTGTGTGTGGGAACCTACTTGTGCAAAGTTAGGTGTTCTAGATAAAAACCAGTGTAAAACATATCTTGGGGTGAAAGGCCCCTTGTGGCGTAGTCGCAAACCTAAACTGCCAAGACCCTTACCACTTCACTTGGTTACACATGCAGTACATGACAAATATCACAGGAGTAGTGTGGGGCTTCAGTCAGGTAGAACACCTGCAGTCAATTATTTTCTGCTGCTTGCATACCATGCTGTATACTGGGGAGTAGAATATGGGGCTTAACCAATCAAGTAGAGCACCTGCAGCTAATTCATTAATTGTGGGAAGCAGTAGTGTGTGCTGCACTGTGTGCTGGGGCACACACAGCGTGTAGCACATGTAGCATAGCAGTATGCCATTTCGGAAATGGCCACAGTTAACCACAAATTACACTTTCGTACCAAGCTTGTTGAATTCGCAAAAGTTGACTAGTCTTGGACTTAGCAGCTGAATTAGCAGGTTGCTGAAATCTCAGAGAGTAAACTCACTAATGTCCTCATATTCAGCAAAAAAACAAAAATATGTTGCCAGGTGCATAGGAAGCAGTTTGCCATTGGGGGAGACAGAATCGGCACGGGCTGCGCAGGTCCCAAAATTCGCTGATTGTCTCATCAAGGCTATTGGCCAAATCATAGGATAAATGTAGCCTAAAATGCATGATTGGACACGGAAAACGTTTAATATTTGATACATCATCTTGACACCATCACAAAAGTCATTTGGGCTACGACATTTTCATTAGGCCTATGTGGCGTATTGGACACTTTCAGCAACAACTAGGCTGAGGTAAATTTATGATGATTACATAGCCTGCAAGCCTATAGACTAAAAATTCTCATTTTTAGGTATTTGCAAACCGTTTGGCATTGAACCAATTGGAGTTATTGCGGCATGCATAACAGGAGATATATGCGCAACTTTGATTGCGAAATAGTAACCAGGAGGTAGCCTAGGCTACTAATTATTAATGTCAAATACATCCTATTTTGTAGCCAACGGTGTTTCTTCTAAAGAATTGCAGCCTGCTTATTTCCTCGGTGTCCATCTGACTTTTCACAGTCGGTTTTGTCATTGTGAGCGCACCACTTCTGTCCCTGAGCCTGGAATATTCCTGCAATTATGAACACTGGGCTGAATGAATTAAACGGACTGAGGCATTTTTTAAACATACTTGCCTCAGAAGTGTTATGTAAGTTGCAATGGCTATTATGGTATGTCCGAAGGGTATGGACTTGGGGTAGCTGCGCCTGAGTTTGTGCTGCCTATGCTATTAAAAGCTATCTTGAGTGCCGACTTATCGGAACAGTTATGTATTGTGTGCATTTAAACTAATTAGATGATTATAAATGTGTTTGAATATTGTGCTGCTTCATAGGAATAGCCTAGGCCTATGTTTGCTTCACCTGGCTGGTTGATCTTCTGAGATTGGAGATCAAACCTGAGCACAGGTGAGAAACTCCTGGGTGCACTCTATATTGAGACAGAGAGGGATGAGTTACTGTTTTCATTAGCCTATTTGATTATGTGACGGGTGGGAGATGTATTCAGTGCAATTAGTGACTACCTAGAATTGACATTGCGGAGGTCACCTAACATTCAATCGGCTCACGTGACGAGGAAACGCAGGTAGATTAGTCTAGCTGGTAACGCAGGCTCACTTTCTGTTTGTAACCGAGCAGTGCAGCAGTGGTGAGAGCACTGTTGGTGTGCCAGGTTTGCCGGCGGTGATGCATAGAGCGGGTAAGCGAGGTGTTCTTGGACGTCGCAAATGTTATGTTAAGCACTATAGAACACACTGCTTACTCGCGTTAATCTACCTCACAGTACTCGTGCCCCAGCTGAAGTTTGGCTGTTTTCCTGGCCGTGTTAGCAGATACAAACAACACGCCAGTGAGTTCCCTGACTCACGCGACAGGAGTCTATTACATAGTCTACTGGTATGCGGGTTGGTGATCATAAGAAGGTAAATATTGTCTTAATAAAATATAACAATTTGAACAGCAATTGGAAATGTATGAATGTTTGCTAGTGAGAATGTCACCATAATAAATATGCAATTGTTTTTATAGTTAATTGTGCCAAAGCCTGTTCCAGTCTCTGTGGTATGATACCAGCATAAACAAGAACAGGTAGTCTAATGTTTCTATGGGTTTTATGCACATTGACCCGACTAAATGTATTTTTATAAATATTGTCTTGATGAATGGTTGATTAATTGATTGTTTGTCTGTTACAGAAGCCTATTGTAGCCACTGTTTTTCCCTCTACAAAGGTTATATTAAAAGCTAATGTGGGCCTGTCTAATGCCCCTACATTGTCAGTAACAGGCTCACAGTGAACTGCCTTGTATTAGGGTGTCTTTTGTACAACCACGTCCACTTGTGTGTAATTGATTTTGTTTATTTATTTATTTTTACTATATATTTTTCTAGCGAGGCCTGTTCCTTTTCTTTACTTTGGGCAGCCTGGGGCGGGAATACATAAGGGGGTTTTGAAAGGCTTATTCTTAGCTTATGCCATTCGGGCTTGGCGAGTGTGCTGGTCATACAAGCCGGTGTGGTGTGGTGCTACGAAGTTTGTAGTGGTGAATTACTGTTATCCCCGCCTCTTGGGCTTGATGCATGTGCTGGTCACACAAGCCTGGGTGGTGGGTGAGTTTTGCCTATTGTGACTGTGACTTGGTTGTAGTAATTGTAGTGGTATTCTAACTCGAGTGACTTAGTATACTTGTCTGAGTGTGGTGCATAGTTACTGTAGTTATTGTGCTTACTGGCGTAGTACATTTGCTGCCCCTGTGTGGTGTCAGGTTAAGTTGAATATTGTTGCCTAGCGGTGTAATATCTCGGGCCCTGTAGTCCCCCCCCCCCCCAGGCTGACTCCTCTTGTATCCACCTACCCTCGCCTCTTATATTGTGTGCCCTTATTGGGGGTGGTATGGTTTTGTTTTCTTTGATTTTCCTTTTATTTCTGTTTATTTAGATTAATTGTTTGCTGTGCGTAACGCAATGACCGTGTGGCTTGTAGCATCTATGAGCTTTGCTCATTGCTATATATCAATCATTAAAAGAACTTTATTTTTCATATACAACCTTGTATTCTATTCATTCAGTTGAATACCTTAGTGGGGAATTTATTCTGATCCAAGAAAAACACCAGGTTGTTCAGGTTACATATGTCTATCGATGTTTTCTGTAGTCACATGAAAGACTGATGGTAATATGATGCGTGAAGGTTATCGCTGTTAAATGTTACATTGCCTAGTTATACATTCACATTATAGGCTACTAACAGCTTTGAAACGGTTTTGCTCATATTGAACTTCAGGGTATTGTGACGTGCCACCTGAAGAGAATAAAAAGACACACATAGATAGGCTATAGTTTGTAGCAGCAGACTGTCTGAGTTTAGCCCTACATGTATGTCTAATTGCATGTCAGAGCCAAAGCTGAATGAAATTAAAGCCCTTTTGCAAACCTTCTGCATTTTGGCAATCAAGTGATTGTGCATCCCTAGTCTAGAGAAACTTACAGTATTGTTCGCCTAGGCCTCCAAAGAGCGCTGGAAAGAGAGATGGAAGAGATGGATACGGTCTGGTCTAATTATTTGTCTAACTAGTCAAATATCTTGTTTAGCGTGGGGACTCTAAAATTTTGACAAGAAGGATGGATAGCGAGAGTAGTTCAGATTTGAAGTTTGAGTGTTTTTCTTATTTTTTAAGTGGTGGTGGGCTGGGTGTGGAGATGGGAGGGGTGAAGAATATAATCTATGTATGGCAATAAAATTAAATGTGATGGAATTCCGCATAGAGGACATAGGAGATAATGGGAGCAGGAGGAATGAGTCTGTGTTGTTTATGCAAAGATAATAAGTCAAGCTTACTTATACTCTGGAAAATGAAAGTAATCCCAGTTCTAATATAACAATATATGCATGCTAGTTAACTGATTTCATAAGTAGATAACACTCCACACAAGAAGGGTCATAAGAAGTTCAGAGAGGTTATTCGAGGACAATAATGCAGGTGTGATCGCTGACCTCCAAGTGAACCAGACAAAAAAAAACTACTCCACTACTCCATTGCTCATGCACTCCACTAACCCAACGCTCCACTCCTTTGCCCCTGCACTCCGCTCCACAGACCCAACGCTCGATTGTCCCTGCACTCCGCTCCACAGACCCAACGCTCCACTCCATTGCCCCTGCACTCCGCTCCACAGACCCAACGCTCCACTCCTTTGCCCCTGCACTCCGCTCCACAGACCCAACGCTCCACTCCTTTGCCCCTGCACTCCGCTCCACAGACCCAACGCTCCACTCCTTTGCCCCTGCACTCCACTCCACAGACCCAACGCTCCACTCCATTGTCCCTGCACTCCACAGCACAACACACTCCATGCACCAAACGCTCCCCAACTCCAGTGGTCAAACACTCTATTTTAACCATTAATCAAAAGCTGTCAGTAAATGTATAAAAGAGGTGCAATTTCTCTGGTGGGGAATGAAGCCCTGGGATTCACTCTGGTTATTGCTGTTGGTTACTGACTGATAACAATAAACCATTTTTGCATCAGAATCTGCTGTGTGATATTGTCCTTTATAGTGGAAGTTAGAAACTTTGGAAAACAACTAAAATCTAGGTGTTGGATTTCTACCTACTATTGACACACACGTGGTTCCTACGTCCCTGTTTGTTGCTTGTTATCTTTATTTCATGGATATTCCTCTTTCCTCCCGGCATAGTTATTCCAAGCGGCAAGCTTTAATTAAATACAGTAGAGCATGGACTGGGTGATAATTCACCTCCATCCACCAATGGCTGTAGTAGGCTACTACGTAGCACTGACTCTGGGTTGGAATTGACCTAATTTCTCAGTTTATTTCTTTTCATTGGCTACCCCATCAGCCAATCAGAGAAGAGAGTCCCATTCTGAAGGGAGATAATTCATTGGAATAAAGCACCTAATGGATGTTTGACAAATAATAGTATTAAGCTAATGTATGATTTTGTCTGTGTGCTATAGTGCACACTTATGATTAATTTTAAATTACTTTCACCCCTGATTAGCATGCAAATGAATGAGCATGCAAATGTAGGTCTTACCTGTTGTAAAAATTTGGGTGGGTTTGCTTTGACGACCTTTAGTCAGGGATGATATTTTGACAGTGACACTGCCCTGTTTTGCCAACTCAGAGATGGAATACTTATCAGCGTCTGTATAGATGTCCTTCAGTTTCTCCCCAGTATTTATGCTAAAAACTTCAAGCAGGCAACAATCAACTCCCTCTGGTTTGGTCCAATTCAGGGAATCACAAGAGGAGTCCACAGCGATTTTTCCGGCACTGGAACCTCTGCAGAACAGACATGTTTCCATTTGACTTAAAGGAATATGTGTGTGTGAAATAAACTGAGGGTGCACTGCTGAATAATAGCAAGTTCAAAGGTGCTGCATGTGAGGTTAAATAGACTGCTTCATTGTTTTTTACGAATAACTTGGTAATACAAACAAACTTATAAGATAAATCATATACAAACCACTAAAATTGAAGGATAAAGAAAACCTCTACAGCATTCTCACTCAAGATTTAGCACTGATCTAATGCCAGTGAAATTGATTGGTGGCATTGGGTAACACTTTACTTAAAGTCTGTATCCATAACACATTCATTAAGTCTCATAACGAATGACGGTAACACTATATAGAGCATAATAAATGCATTTATAAAGGGTTATAACACATCCACAAAGTCTTATAACTAATGTCATTAGTGTTGGTAACTAATACATTCTCATAAAGCTTTATAATGTTGTCTTATGAGGCTTTAAAACTTGAAGTGTCACAAAGCATTATAATGCTTTAATTTATTTTTATATGCCTGTCAGTGTTTGGTTCTAAGACCGCCCTGCTGGCCAGAATGTGTACTGTACTGTGTTGCCATGTTTTGTCTTTGAGGCCATGTGTCTTTTGTTTTGATCAGGACTCCAAACCTTAGTTTACACCTGTCCTGAATTAATCAGCTCATTACCTTGTTTTCGCTGATCCAATAGTCTGCCTCTGTACCCTGTATTTAAGTTCATTATGCTTAATGCCTGGTGTCGGATTGTGCCTCAGCCTCTGTGAGTGTGACAGTTTTGCCTGTTGTGCCTATTGTGTTATCACTTGAAACACTTTGAAACACACTGCTTGTTTTTGCCTTGAATTAATTCTGATTTCTGCAGTTGGATTTTTGTTGTTTGCGATCTGCCTCAGTTAGCTTGGACCATCTTCTGTGCTTTGACCACCTGTTATCTCCTGCGCTTTAACCAACTTTGTCTTCTGTGTTTTCAACTGACTTGAAGGAGAACTTTTGAACTTTCTTGCTCCTTAAAGGAGAACTTCTGGAAAATAAACTGTTTAACGCTTCAGCTCATCTGCTCTGCTTTTGGGTCTAGTCTGCTAGCCTAACAGTACAATCCGACCACGATGGACCCAGCTTGGGCACAGCGAGCATCAGAGACCTAACTGCTCAAATTCAACCTCTTCAGCTTGCCAGCTCTGCCGCAGCCTCCTCATCTCCACTCCGTGAACCTATCCGTGAACCTCGGCTGCCCCTTCCTGAAAAATACTCTGATGAGCCAGGCAAATGCCGTTCTTTTCTCTCAGATTGTTCACTGATTTTCAAACTCCAGCCCACGACCTTCCCCTCTGATCGAGCTAAGGTGGCCTATGTAATCACACAGCTCGCTGGCCGAGTTAGGGAGTGGGGTACGGCTCTCTTGGATGCTGTCTTTGTCATGTAATGATTTTAAAGATTTTTCATATAAAATGAAAAGGGTCTTTGACCGCTCTAAACATGGCCATGAGGCGGCTTGTGAGCTACTACGCATGCGACAGGGGTGCAGACTTCGCCATTGACTTCCAAACACTGGCTACCTCAACAAGTTGGAATGCTGATGCCCTGTTTGATATTTTCCTGAATGGTCTGTCTGATGAAATTAAGGATGAACTGGTGTCTCACAAATTGCCATCCGTATTGATGTGAGACTACAGGATCGTCATCCGGGAAGAGCTTCTGGTCCTTTCCTGAGAGTCACCTCCAACTCTCCTGCCTCCAACACTTCAGCCCATCCTCCAGCTCCCAGCACCCCTGATCCAGAGCCTATGCAAATTGATCACACTCATCTGACTCATGATCCTGTCTGTATTGTGGACAGCCTGGCAATTTCAATATCCACTTCCCAATAAAAAAAAAACAACGCTCGCCAGTGGCCAGGGGGGTACCTCCACGAACCAAGGAACCCTCCTACCGGCAACTTTACAATGGGACAAGCAAATAACAACACTTGATGGCTCTTCTTGACTCTGGGGCAGAGGAGAACCTC
>JAODXP020000260.1:10000-12500 GCA_027497455.2 Sardinella longiceps | reverse complement strand
ACACACACACACACACACACACACACACATAGAGTGTGTATCTCACCGGGACACTTCTTGTCGTTGCAGACTCGGACCTCCTCTCCTGTTCCGTCACATGGGTACCCCTGAACTCCGGTTCCCTCACACATGCGGAACCGCCGCTGCCAGCCAGAGTCACACGTCTTAGAACACGCACTCCACTGGTTCCACTCGCCCCAGTTCCCACCTCCTATAGGAGAACACACACACACACACACACACACACACACACACACACACACACACACGGGTGGATGACGGATAGCAAAATTCAGACTGTCCTTTTGTCACACACGTATAAAAAATGGTAATTGTTAAGAATTGATATGGAAATGTTGTTGGTCTGATAGGATCAACTTCCTGCATACTAAAAATTTTGGTGTTGTATTTAAATTTTGACATAAAACAACTATCCAAACATAAGAAATGTCATATGGTGTGACTGTCCACTATGCGTGTGATTTTCCTAATTAGAATGTATATCCATATAAAGTATAAATACTTTAAAATTTTACCAGGCAAATAAAATAAGTGGATGTTTTCTATAACCACAGAAAGTTTCGATGCCCATGCATAACGTCCAACTAAGTTCTAATCAAATATATTTTGTCCCTACAATGGACGTCATATGGTGTGACACTATATTTTATATTTTCAACGAGCATTAATTTGGACATCATTGCCATGACATGGACCCTGCTTCATCAGGAAGTTACAATAGCATGTCAGGAGTGATTGCCATGGTCAGGAGGTCAGGTCTTCCTTTTAGATTTTTATATAAAAAGCTCCATATCCGACATCATCAATAGTGGCCAAAAAATTGTGTCTTATGGTGTGACATCATTTGCAATAAAAATTGTTATTTTTCACAAATCTTCTTTATGAATTCTTAGAAAGCATTGCTGCCATGTGGTCAGTTGCATGCTAAATAATATCTAGCTGTATTTAGTTGTCTGATAAATTAGATAAACTGTCAAAATGTCATATTGAGTGACACTATGTCATATGGAGTGACATTGTTATTACATTGTTATTACATTGGGACATTGAAAATGTACAGTCACACTATATGACATGTCTGTCACACTCTATGACCAAACTGCATTTTTATATTGAAATATATGTAAAAACATGAATTCAATTTAAAAATCATATATGAAATACATTAAATCTGTGATAAGAATTTAGCAAAATAGGATCTGTACAATTTATATTTCCCTTTCCCATTTTTCCCCCATGTCACCATGTTTCACATGTAATATGCAGTTGAAAAATAGATGTTATCCCTAAAGTTCTTTTCAGTGGACTTCAAAATTCATTGTTAATGATTTTATTTTCATGAAATACCTTTTTTTGTGCTGATACATTGTGATTTGGTGCATTTCATCATATGGCGTGACACTATGTCATTTGGTGTGACGTCAAATAATCATAGAAAACGTCATAAAACAAGACTTTCTAAATGACAAATCATGACAAAATCAATAGTGTAGAAAGGAAATGACATCTGCAAGAATCTCAAGAAGTTTGAGGAACTTTTGACAAAGAATGTCAGAAATACGCTAAAATATCTGGTTAGAGTTCAGACCATTCTCCTCCTTGACATAATAACTTGTCAAATGTTAAGTTTTTATCCTAAATATTCACAAGCAAATGTTGCATATCAAAGCAAACATGATTAATAAGTACATTGACGTAAATTAAAGAAGAAAAAAATACCTAATTTTTATTTTATATCAAATTGTTTTGATGTCACACCATATGACAGTTTTAGGCACTACCTTGACAAATTCATATATAAATACTTATTTTAATTAAAAAATGTAAAAAATATTTACGTATTGGTTAAGTTTAGACTCACAGCAACACATATAAACACTTTTTAGGGATGATATTTGAAGTTTTTTAAAAATCCTTTTTTCAGGCTTATTTGTCATCCACCCACACACGTATTAGAACACACGCTCCACTGGTTCCCCTCGCCAGTTCCCACCTCCTATAGGAGAAAACACACACACACATACACACACAAACACACATACACACACACACGTTGTAGAACACGTGCTCCACTGATTCCACACGTCTTCGCGGTTCCACATGATGGTTTGACACACTCGATGGTCTTCAGGTGTGACCCTTTACACTCGGCCCAGCCGTGGATGCAGTGTGTGTGTGTGTGTGTGTGTGTGTGTGTGTGTGTGTGTGTGTGTATACCTCCACATGATGGTTTATCACACTCGATGGTCTCCAGGTGTGACCCCTTACACTCGGACCAGCCGTGGATGCAGTGTGTGTGTGTGTGTGTGTGTGTGTGTGTGTGTACCTGCACATGATGGTTTAACACACTCGATGGTCTCCAGGTGTGAGCCCTTACACTCGGACCAGCCGTGGATGCAGTGTGTGTGTGTGTGTGTGTGTGTGTGTGTGTGTGTGTGTGTGTGTGTGTGTACCTCCACATGATGGTTTAACACACTCG
>JAODXP020000260.1:0-2500 GCA_027497455.2 Sardinella longiceps | reverse complement strand
CATACCGCGCTGTGATTGGTTATCCGCCTCCAGAGGAAGGCTAAAACGGGTTTCTATCAGTGGCCTCTAGACGTACCTCTGTGCAAATTCAAATTTGCTACCACTAGGGGTACGTCTAGAGTCTAGGCTAATGGTCCCCTTGGCTTGTGCTGTTATGTTTGTATGCCACAGGTTTTGTCTTGTGAGTGGTGTGGGGTTTTTGTGTGGGGCTTTTCTTGTGTTTGATGTTCATTGCTTATGTTTAATGTTTGTGGGCTGTACATATGGGAGGATGGTGGGGAAGTGTGGAGTAATGAAAGACACACACACACACACACACACACACACACACACACGACACGCAATCAATGGCAATGACGTTCTCAGTCTGAAGCACATCAGAGTGGACTTTCTTTTTCAAAATTAGGCAAGGCAGTAAAGGTTATCGGGCACACACACACACACACACACACACACACACATTACTGATATGAGTAAATTGCATGTTCACACCAGTGGCCCATAACTCTGATGGACTAGTAGTACAGGGGAGCTGAATATGAAAATAGCAAACTGTCTTGCTGTTTCAAACACACACACACACACACACACACACACACACACACACACACACACACACACACACACACACACACACACACCAGGGCAGGTTGAGATTTCAGCTTCCCGACAGGCTGTAATCACAATCAATCAAATTCCGCCCCAGCGGATTGGCCAATGGCTTCAATCCGGAGCCTGACGCTGCGAGAGCCAATTACTGGACCTGTCAATTTAGTAGCTCCGCCCCCTTGACGAGCGCAGACGAGGAGACCGAAGGGCCGCCGGGGAAGACGGCTAAATTGCTGTCAAATTGGGAAGTAACACACACATGATTTATGGCTTACTTCTGCCTGCTGAATACTGATCTATCTATCTGGGTGTGTGTGTGTGTGTGTGTGTGTGTGTGTGTGTGTGTGGTGTGTGGATGCATGAGTGTGTATGTGTGTGTGTGTGTGTTTGTGTCTGTGTGTCTGTGTGTGTGTGTGTGTGTGTGTGTGTGTGTGTGTGTGTGTGTGTGTGTGTGTGTGTGTGTGCATGTGTTTGTAAGTATGAGTATGTTTGTGTGTGTGTGTGTGTGTGTGTGTGTGTGTGTGTGTGCCTGTGAGGGGGATCTCCAGAAGGCTGAGGTAAATGACAGTCTATGGAATCTTCTAGATGTCTGAAAGTACATGTGTCAATCATATTACATACATACTCACACACACAGAAACACACACACACACACACACACACACACACACACACACACACACACACACACACACATATATAAAGTCAATGAGGTGAAAACATACTCACATACACTCACACACACCCACAACTACTCACACACACAACTGTCATTCAGGTTATATACTGTACATACTCACATACACTCACTCACACACACACACACACACACACACACACACACACACACACACACACACACACACACACACACATGTTTACATCCACCTCAAAGACAGACGCAAAACATTGTTTTCCCTTCACCATCCAACACTGAACCAGTGTCAGCTTTGTCTGTTTCAGGTCGCTCAATATTATCACGTTTTTGGTTATATTTGTTAAATGTCAGGAAAAAAAGACATTTTAGGCATTTTTTAGACATTTTTATTGACCTCAGTCCAACAGTCTACATCTACTTCCACTTTCACTTTGTGACAGTCTGTTAATTTGGGCTGAGAGTTTGGGCTTTCCTTCCTTCTCACAAATAGTTTGCTGACATGTTGTCCCTGATTATGTGGAGGTTCTGTGTTGTCCAGAGAGAGGTGTGTGAAAGAGAGTGTGTGAAAGAGAGTGTGTGAGAGAGAGGTGTGTGAATGGGAAAAGTGATAATTGTGAGAATGCAATATGGCAGATTGAGGTCAGGAAAGAAATCATGAATGTTTATATATCTAAAAAAAAAACACTTTGATGATGATTACATTTTATTATGTCATGTGAAAGAGGGGTAAGACGAGCCGAGGGATAAAATAGTCATGGCCTGTTGCTAGGAAACGCCACACAAATGTACACATGTGTAAACATTCTCAGGTCACCTGTGGAGTGGGGCAGCACATGGATCATTTAGTAAGAAAGATATTAGTGAAAACATGACTTTACTGGCCCCCCTCAAAAGAGTTCCAGTAAGGGATAACGGCCGACGAGGTGGTCGTTATCCCGCTTATCTCCTGTATATCTCGTATATTTGAAGAAGCGTATAAAACGTAAAAGAAATATTCAACTCAAATTTAAAAGAAGCTAACCTGTTCGGTTTGGGTACTACTTTCAGTTGAAAGTAGATCTACAAGGTTGCTTATTGTTGTTAAAGTTACCATTCTGAAAGGCATTCATATGGAACGGTAATCAGTTATTAGATGAGTTATTTTTTGGAACTACTTCCAAAGTAGCCGGTTATCTGGAATTAATGGCCACCTAGCAGCCAATCAGAGAAGAGAATGGCGTTCTGAAGGAGATA
>JAODXP020000259.1:0-18128 GCA_027497455.2 Sardinella longiceps | reverse complement strand
GAAGATGCGTGTGAGCTATGCTACGCAAGTGTTTAGCCACACAGTGTCTTCAGGTATGCCTACATCTCCAAGGCCGAAATCACACACAAACTGCGCGTTCGCGGTGCGGGAGTGGGGCAGTCCGTAAGCGGTCTGTGAGCGGTGCCTGTGGGCTTGGGCATTCACATAAGAAAATGTCTCTGCGGTGTTCTGCATGAAGAGGCTGCCCGAGCTCTGCATTCAAAATCTATGGACACCGCGCAAGTCCCGCTTACCGCGCTGAAAACGCTTGGAAAAATAGAACTGGTTTCTATTTAAAAAAAAGCAGCGCGGGAGCTGCGCGGTTCACCGCTCAGAAACCGGACAGGAGCCGCGCAGAACACGCGTGCAGTCTGAATGACCTAACCTGTTAACATGTATTCTAAATGAAATCGCCCCAAAACCGCGCCCGCGCCGCTCACGCACAGGTTTGTGTGTGAATCGGCCGTAAGCAACTGACACAAATGAATTCTAGAATCTCTGCACGTCACCAAGTCATACTGACCTTTTTACTGTATGTGACAGGCATTTCCGCGATGGTTGCCCTAAAAAGGCTGGCACCCTAGCCCCAACCCTAAACCTGGCACCTGAGGCAAACCAGACCGCAGCCTTTACTGAGACATTGAACAGGCTGTTTGATGTTCTCAATTCCCGGTAATCCTACGTAAACACACACAAGACATTAAGGAAGCAGAGTTTAACACACTAGAGTGTGGATCGGGCCGATTTTTTCTGTCCGAGTCCGACAGAGCAGTGATCAAATCCGAACTGAGCCCGTTACGTATAAGCATTCTTGTGTCCGAGTCCGACCGAACACTGAATCACACTATTTTCATTGCCTCGGTAACATTGCCCATGTGGAAAGTCCGGTTTTATCACTCAACCTCAGGGAGCTAACAGGGCACACGCACACACATACAGAGCAACAAGTGACTGGGCCCAGTCATGTCCGGCATCAACGTAGCCTAAATCACTAACGTGAGCGTATTTAATTATATCCGCAATTTTATCCGCTAGCTCACCTTTCATTAACGTTGCTGCATCTCCTTTTCTCTCCCTCTCCTTTCTCTACCAGAATTAGCCATCTCGTTGTTTATTCTCCATATCCACACGGAAAAAAGGTTCTTAAGGTTAGGCTATTCAGATGTAAACAAATGGCTCTGCTGCTTGGAATCTATGCAGACATGTGCGTTTCTGGTTGGCTGTTATAGTAACGGGAATAAACGCACTTAGATGTGCATTTAAGATTTCCTAAATTAGATGGGATAAGATTCCTTTTGTTTTGTAATTTGCTTCTATAATATGCCTACCATTAAAAAAATAATAATAATAAAAATCTTGTAGGCTATTCATCCTATCATTGTCCGAGTTCGACCCGACCCCGAAAATGAGTTATAAATATTTGTCCGGGTTCCGTAAATGGCTAAAACATGGGGCAAGGATGGCTACAGTGCCAGCCCCAAAAATAGATTGTACGTTTATGTGATTCTGACAAATCCAATTGTTGCAGTGTCAAATGTATTCCTAATCAGTTGTCTTCATGTGTTAAATACTTTCTAACTTTTCTTCAGATCAGTGAAGGATTCCAACCCCTGGCGGCGTCCCCTTGGCACAGGGAGCAAGGAGAGGGAGGACTTCCTTGCTGAGTGCATTGACTGGGTAGCAGGATGGCAGTTCAGGTCAGTTAATTCACGATAAAGAAAAAAGAAAGAGATGAGAGGCCACACAAAAGTCTATGTAATTAATTACATTTCTTGATGTCCATTCACTCCCTCAGATCTGGACATAAACCGCCATGCCAAAGTGGCATGTGCATCACCATTAAAAGTATCCTGCTTGTGCAGAAGAGGTGCATGGAAGCAGGGATGGCCTATCTATGTACCTCCAAAATGAATCAGGACTGCATTGAGGTAAAACAGCAGCCACATGTACTCTCTTTACTTCATGACAATCACCTAATCACCGACACACCTCTTCCTTTCCTCTTTTCTGAACAGAACCTGTTCTCCCTGGTTCGGGGCAAAGGGGGGCTCAAATACAACCCCAGTGCCAGGGAGTTTACGGCTGCTCTTAGGGGACTCAGCATATCCAGTTTAATGCCAGCCCTGTCATCTTCATCAAACTGTGAGGTGGACGATGACTCCCCTCTTCTTGATCTACCTGCTGCTGATCACCCCACACAGTTCATCTCCTCTGGTGCAGCGTCTTCCAGCTGACATCAGATAGAGGTCCCACAGGCGACTGATGAAGTACAGGTCACTGTGTCCGACACAATGGAAGAAAATGTTAGACTACCCCTTAATAAACACACAATGACACATACCTGTATGTAATGTATTCCATCACTGTACATAATTCACAATGCACAGTGCTTTCCAACACTTAAAGGACCCTTTTCAATAACTTTGTCACTTCTTACTCATAACTTGTGAAATGATTTTCAGTTCCGTCACAAATGCAAACCTAGAATTAATCAGAGTTCATAAAAAAAGAGTTTATCAACCAAAAAAATATTGGGAAATTAGGAATTAGTTCACAAAATTCCTGACCAAGCCATTTGGAATAAAACCGAAGAAGATGTGTCACCTCCTACTCTCTCTTTGTAGACTGTAGGAGACTGCATACAGGAGGAGGAGGAGAGCCTCTTTTATGTGTGGTTTGTGATAAGTTGATTGTGGGTAAAACTGAACACGACCACACTTATGCAGTTCCCGGACCACCCATTCCTTGAATTGAAGAAATATAAAATAAATATCAGGCTGATGAAGCCATCAGAGGCTTTTTTTCTCTAGCATTCAGCAGTTGGAGGGAGAGTTCAGGCAGAGTATTGATTATCTTTGGGCCAAACAAGAACTAACCAAAAGCATGAAAGCTATGTTGAAGAAAGTAGGAGCTTTTAAAGTCTTCTTCCTCTCCCCCCCAGAGCACGCTGAACTCATTGAGGATGTGGCCATTAGGAAATTTGTGATGCAGAACTGGTGTTGAAATCAGAGAGAGAAATCAAAACCTGAACGCAATCTTTTTTTTAATCTTCACATAAACTACAGTACCACGTGCCGACCACCTGCAGTTTAATGTAGGCTAGGCTATGGACAACAGACTACTATGCGCTACAATGCCACAGAGCAGACTGTCATGATTCATACAGATTATGTGTAGTAATTATTATATTTCAATATTAAAATAAACAACCATATGCTCATCACTTGCACACATGTTTAAGGTATGTGTTTAAGGCAAATGAGCCAGTTAGCGCAGTCCAACTCTCGATAGATGTCTTACTTGTGGAGTCTTTGGCAATCAATCGTTCATTTCTAGCAATGTTGTGTGGTGTTCTGTAGTATCACATTTGTTTGACTGCGTTGTGCCCAGATTTAATATTAAGCTAATGCTACGAGATGTACGAAAATCAATCTACCTGAGCAGGGCCCACACATACTTCGAAGACGATTATACTTGCATCGACAGTTGTACTGTATCATGAGAACTATTGTTTGTGGGTGTCCACCAGAGCACGTGTCTGCCCCAAATTTCTCTGCTCCGCCTGAGTAGAGGCCGTAAAGGAGAAGAACATTAAAGATGCACGTCCCGTCCACGTCTTTGGAGTCTGGAGAAGGAAGAAGAGGTGTTATATGTAAGGATAACGGCCGCTGAGGTGTCCCGATATAGAGAAATAACGGATGACGCGAAGGCGGAAACAGCCCGACAGCGCAGCCGACGCAAAGTTATTATTATTTCTCTATATAGGGACACTTCGAAGGCCGTTATCCCGCTTATCACCCGGTGCAACTAAAATATATAGATGGTAAGCAAGTGTTTAAAACATAAAAGAAACATGTGACTCCGCTTAGAAAGAAGTTATCCTGTTTGGTTGGGGTACTATTTTCATATGAAAGAAGATCCGCAAGGCTGCATTCTAAAGAGCATTGATATAGAACGCTGGTGAAACATTTTTAACCCAACAATGCCTCAGGTGTCCTTTTATCAAGAATTAACCGACACCTGACAGCCAATCAGAAAACAGTATTCCATTCCACTGGGTGATAATATTGTGAGATAGGTGTGTGAGGTGTCTAGCTGGGGGTATTCCTGCAAAGTCGCTAATGATATCGGCATTTATGTGATTAAGCCTCGTTTGAAGTAGCGTCAACTCAGAGATGAGGCTGAAGCCATTCCATCAACACAAGTTAGCTGCGCCTGCCTCTCGTTAACTAAGAAACTAAGAAACTTCGATATGCATACGTCATCTGTTGAATTTTGTGTGAAATAACTGAATATCACATTTATAGTAGTAGGCCTACTGGCAATGCAGAAATTTGAAAAGGTGATTGAAAATATATTTTGAATCATAATGTTTGCCCATTGCTTGTTGATTGCCAGTCTCATGTTGTTCTGTCACAGCAGACTTGCACCTGCAACTGAAATCAATCAATCATTCAATTAAGAGGTAGCCTATAACTCCAGACCCCACGTGATGGGCCGGCATGTGACACAATTATTCCTAATAGATACTTCAAAATATCAATAGTAATTTAGTAAAAAGGGTAATTCATGCATGATCACAGTGTTTGCAAAACCTATCAACCTTTATTTGGTGGGAAAGATTATTAAGCAGGTGTATGGAACCTTTTTGGGCGACTTGTGTTTCTGACTGATTGCATTTTCTGAGACACTGCTTTATTAAGCCTTGCAGTTAACCTGCCACGGAGCTGGTTAGTTTGGGAGCATGTTACCCCAGCAACTCAGCTGCGATTACTGTTAGCGAGAGTAATGGAACTGAACTCACACTAAAACTAGCGCCGCTTGCCGAAATTAGCGCGGCTTAGCGAATAGCTCCTTTGATGGAATACCCTGGTGTGTTAGTGAAGCTTACCTTATTAGTGTTAGAAAGAGAGAGAGAGAGACTTTATTAATCCCCCAGGGGGGAAATTGAATGCCACCTGGTCATACACACAACACATAATTAAGACAGGACAAATACATAATAAATAAGAGCTAATAAATAAATAAAAACAGTCCATCTCCCCAACATTATAAAACCATTCAAACCATTTAAAAAAAAAGTCACTCAGCAGCTGTTATTAAAAATTCTGATAGCTGCAGGAAAAGATCTTCTAAACCTTTCGGTGTTTAAAGTGTGGTGTTTGTGGGTGAACTAGAGGTGGCCTGGGTTAGGGGATTAAATTCCTTATCACGTCATCCAAGCAGGGGGGTCAGAGTATACGCCGAGCCCAGGGGATAGGGTTTAGGGTAAGGGAATACATGCTACCAGTCGCACCCCCTGCGAACTTCTCAAGGGGCTGTATTTTCCCCTAGGAAAGTTGTAGAGACCTAATTCCAACGTTTCCGGATTCCTCTCAGGTGGTCTGGATTTCCGTTCAGGTGGTCTACAATCAAAACAGGCTCATTAGCTTCAAACAAGAACAAATGTCAATGCCCCCTGTCTACCCATCTCCCCCCTTAACATTACAGCAAGCCGGAACCTCCAGAAGTTCGAGCCAAATCAAGAGTGTGTTTACACTATTTTCAAAAGTGGAAAATGACCAAAAAAGTTTGCATTTTATTTCCAATGTGATAAAACCGTACAGCAAAACAAAATTTCCCCATTCAGAAAAAGCCAGAATGCAAGAGTTTCACTTGTTCTGAATTTTTAAAATGCACTAGATGGCGCCAGAAAAAATGGAAACCTGTGGAATTATGATAATAGTTGATATCAAAAGAAGTATTCGCTTCCAAAAGCATAGAAGCTTTTTAGATTTGAATTAACAACTAAATAAACCCATTTTTATACTAGTATTTAAAGTATTAAGAAAACCCTGTTAACCAGTGTTGTATTTTAACCTATTTCCTAGTGGTGAGTTCTACCCATAGCCATTTAGCTTTTAACCATAAACTTGACATCCCCTAGGGATAGATCATTTCTATGGATAAATGAAAATATGGATGACTTATTAAATCAAGAAAAAATTAATATAATAATTAGTGCTGGCAAAATTAACTGATTAATCACGTGATTAATCCAAAAAATTTAACTCGGATTAAAAAAATTAACTCAGATTAATCCTGATGGATATGGTTCCACTTTCATGGCATGTATTATGTTAAATTTCAGATAGAAAATGGAACGGTTATCAAGTCAAACTATACAAAGATTATGGCCTAGCTCCTGACTGTCCAAAAACATGTTTGGGGAATCCTTCGGGGTAGGGGACAGGTGTGAATTGCCCCATTTGAGACGAACAAAGCCAACTATTCAGTATCAGGGCCTTTACAGGGCAAAATAAGGATCCAACATACCCTAGCATCCAAATTCTTACTGGAGGAAATGAGTTGCGATTAAAAGTGATTAATCACGATTAATCTTTGAAAAATGTTGTGATTAATCAGATTAATTTTTTTAATCGTTTGACAGCACTAATAATAATTTAAATTTTGTTTCGCAGTTTTAATTGGCCTTTATAAATTTAACTGATCTAGCCAATGCAATAAAATTAAATCCGCAGTTTTAGATGTCCAATGGATTCCATCATCTGTTGTTTGAAACAGTTGTGCATTGATTTCAGTTAGAAAGTACATTTGATGACAATTAAATCACTGAGTTGAACAATTGCATCCTTTTGAAAATTGGAGAAGGCATTATGTATATTGAGCAAAGCCCAATGGATAGAGGCATTAGGAAATGCGTCTTCCGCAGCTTTTTTCAATTTTCCCACGCAGGATTTGAGGGTTGGTTGTAAATTACCATTATAACAATTAATGAGACCTACGGACAGAACTACTACATCCACCTTTCAATTGGGTTCCATTTTTTCATCAGTTCAATGAGATGGTTTATATTTGCCCCCAGGTAACTATCAATTTGCAGAGTCTCACTAGAAAATGACGAGATTCTGGATAAGTTGGAGTCTCCCAGTATCAAATGCCGTTTATGAGCATCAATACTCCAGTGTGCCGTTTTTCTGTTCGTATTGATATGGCGTGTGGGTACCATTAGCGGATCTCTACCTCTCCAAGAAAGGTTTGTCTTGCTTTTACTTCTATTCACACTATTGTCCGGATGTTTGTTTAAACTCAATCTATTTGTTTTGTCCAGATTGGGTGGAATGGCTGCAATCGAGTTACGGAACTCCTTCTTGGAAGTCAAGACAGGTTTGTGTGTTGGTTGTAAACTATTTGAAAGTTTAAGTTGGACCAACCAAGTGTTTGTGAAGGACAGGGAGATGAGGGCTAGGCACCTTTGATCTTCCCAGTTAACTTTTTGGTTTCATTTTAAGCGAGTTCGACATCAGCATTGAGAAGCATTTTAGAGCATTCTACCTCTCATTCGGGTTCAAGATTGGCTGTCCCCTTAGATCCGGGTCATATTGCGACCTACATTTCAAGGGTTAGGGTTAGGGGTATACCTTAAACGCTACCAGTCGTACCCCCTACGACTGAACTGGGGTGCTATATCTCCCGATAGGATGGTCGTAGAGAGTCGTCCGGGTTAAGATTAGGGGAAAATATTTCTTCAGGTATTGACCCCAAGGTCCCAAGACCTGTTCGTACTGCAAACACACACAGCCTACTAAGCATCCCATAATATGAGACCTTTTCTTCCTGTATGCTCATGCACAGACTACTGAGTATCTCGTTCTGGCCATTGTCACCCAAAGTCAGGCACTGTCCATCCTTTTGCCCACAAATCTCTCCTCTCAAAATGAGGGTTATTGTGGCCCTTTATGTGTTGAATATAGGCACAGTTTCCAAGATCACACAGCTCCAGTTTATGTCTTCTGCATTAGATGTAGACGTAATATATATTTGAATATGCGTCATACATCTCAATGTGAGTTTGCAGCACAAGGAGACAGAGGCGGAATCACACATCGCCATTAACAAGGTGAGTATCGTACATTCGTATAATTCATAGAGACCAAAGACACAGGCGGAATTTCTACATCGCTGACCAAGCAAACTGAGGCTGAATGAGGCTGAATTTTCCCTAGTCATTTCACAACTTCACTTTTGAGCTGTCTTGCTCTGCCAGAAAAAATCGTGGAGGCTGAATGCCCCTCACTGGTTCAAAAAATTGGACAGAGTTGTCCTAAAAAATGGATAATTGCCCACGCCAGCGCTATGTTTCGAATCTATAATGATCCTTCCTCAGACACAGTGGGCTAATACTGATCAGATATCTGTTGACTTTCCTGAATTATGAGGGTTAAAGCCACAGGTGGGCATTGTCATTGTCCCTGATACTGATCAGACATCTGCTCTCTTCCCTGACATGGGGTGAAATGACCAGGTGCGCCTGCTTGGCTCCAATTTATGTACTGCCAATTATGTGTATATTCCAATTCGCCTAAATTTGACATATCTCTCACACACTTAGGGTTAGGGGTATACCTTAAACACTACCAGTCTCACCCCCTGCGAACTTCTCAAGGGGATGTATTTTCCCCTAGGAAGGTTGTAGAGACATAGACCCCGTTTACACTTACACTCTGATAACCACAAAGACGCACTTGTATCTCTACGGTTGCACCTCTCTGTTACACTTACCCGAAGGTGAAGACGGAGAATCTCACAAACTCCGGGCAAGGTGGAGATGTCGGAGAACCCCGTCTTCAGACATTTGTGTAACTACCAATAACCGGAGCTCTAGCACCGAAGACAGTTGGAGCAAACGAGAAGCACCTACGTTCGCGCATAGTAGTTCTATTTTCACGAGGGGCACCACCTGGTTTTGAATGATGTCAGGACTTTAACCAATAAATAGTCTTTTTGGAGTTATCAGGGTATTTTTGGCATGTATCTCTCATATTCTGTAAGCGTTTAACATGATTTCAAGACTAATGTTGTAAACTACTGTTGGTATTTCTATCAGATGAAGCTGCCAGGCAGTATATAGCCTACTAAAATTTCAAGTTGTTAGCGAGCAAACGCTAGCAATCTAGCTAACGTAATGTTTTACATTTGAGATTTAATTTATTGACAGCCTGCGGGTAACATTACTGAGTTCATTTTAAGTGGACAGAGCAAACGTGAACATAGTTTACAGCAATATGTGAGGTTTGAACATAGTCCAAAAAGACTAGCTTATAATTAGCATATAATTATGTCGTCATGGTAACTGCCAAACAAACCCTCTCTGTTTAAAGCTAAAAAGCACACTTGGTTCATACAACATTGTTTTGCAGAGGAGCGATTGAATTGTCATTTGTTGGTTTAATTAATGATCACACACAATATTATGGCACACATACATTATATCATTCTATAATTTCTTAAGGGAAAATGTTAATGATGTGACGTAATGTGACACTGCTGCTAATGCAGACCGAAACACTTCACGTTTGTGGCCATCTGCTACGATGTTGCTCCCTTGAAAGATCTTTGATAAAACTGTGACGTGGTGGTTAATTGTCACCACCTTTCTTAGCCGTTTTTGATGTTTGAGTAAATGCGATTGTTTTCTTACTCAGGGGAGGGGAATATACCCGGTTTCTTGAAGACCCGGGGAAGTGTAAACTAAGCCATAATTCCAACATTTCTGGGTTCCTCTTGTCCAGTCCTTTCGATTGAGCTATCAGTCATTCGGTTTTGACTTTGCTAAGTACAGGAAATGAACGTTTGAAAATCCAAAATCGCCATATCTCCAGAATGGGTTTGGTGGAATAAATAAATCCATGCTCCTGATAGAGGTCAGGAGACACGTTAGGCACAGTCCTTCTCTAAGGTCAAGCACAGAGTCCCTGTTCATTAAGGCTTAGGGTTAGGGTTAGGGTTATGGAATAAATAAATCCATGCTCCTGATAGAGGTCAGGAGACACGTTAGGCACAGTCCTTCTCTAAGGTCAAGCACAGAGTCCCTGTTCATTAAGGCCGCTGGAAAGTGTGTGCCCAATATTGAGATTCACTTGCATTCTATGTGTTTCCTTTGTTTGTTTAAATTTTGTTGCAGACCCATTATGGCACCATGCACAGTCCCAGACGAATGCTACCCTTGTTGGATAGTGTTGTCCATATGGAGAATTCAACTGAATTCGAGTTGACTTTCTTGACTTGATGTCAGCAGGAGCCGTCAGGACCAAAAGTGGTGTTCCTGTGAATGTAAAATAATATAAAAGTTAACAAGTGCTCCTGGCCAAAAAATGTTTTGTTTAACATGCCACAATAACATCACTTAAAACAATGCAGTGGTTGCAGGTAATCACTCAAAAACATTAAGCTATCAAAGTCAAAGCACACTTTATTGTCAACCAAACTCTGCAACAGTAGATTGCAAGAAGACTGAAATTGCGTTTCTCCAAACGTGCAATAACAAAGTTAAAAGTTAGACATAAAACCAAGATTTAACTATATTTAAGACTACGATGCATGATAAGAGACCCCCCCCCCCCCACACACACACACACACACACATAACCAAAGACCAATTACTCTATGCACATTCCCATGCAAAAATGTTTACAGACTTTCATCTCCATGCTGCTACTTTGCACCATGCACTTTTGCCTCATTGAACCTTGTTGACACTCATTACTATTGCACTCCAGCAAAACCTCAAGTACTTTCTGAAACGCTGACAGTCTAGAAATGTAATGTAAGCTCACAGTGTCTATGGTATGTTGCCTGTTATTATGTTAATGATATCTATTGCAGTCTACTGTTAATGTTATGTCTTATAATGCTTGATATCAATTTCACTTTGTCCTAGTGAGTTGTGATAAATACAGTTACATAACTTATTTACATGTCAAACTTTTAACCTTGTTGCTTATTTGGAGTTTGGAGAAAGACAATTTCAGTCTGCTTGCAATGTAACGTTAATGTTACTGTTGCAGAGTTTGGTTGACAATAAAGTTCGCTTTGACTTTGACAAACGATATATTGCTAGCAGTGGACAGTAATGTCAGTAACATAATGGCAGGGAACAGAACAGGCATTGTGAGCATACATTTTGTTGACTCTTGACACACAGTTAATTTCCACAATATATATCTTTAAAAGCCATAGTTCTACAATAAAGTCTAGTGCAACTGAGACATAAAGAGTCAACTCACCCTGCTGTCTGGGTACAGTCGAGGTTAGCATCCATCGTCATTCGTGTTCTGCAGCCAAGACTTGAGACCAAAAACCAAGATGAAGCGTCTGTCCACATTTTTACGATCGTCGAAAACACCTCGCTCCCCAGCACTGACTCCTAACCTTTCCGCTTGCTTCACTTGTTCCTCCATCAAGGCCAGAATAAGGGAAATCACTAACACCACAACAACGGGTTAGCTTCTCTGCCTTGTAACGTTAGCCTAGCCGCCTCCTTTGCAACGTAGCCAATTGAAAAATCTAACTTTACATCTTTGCCCGATATAAAATTAGTTAAGAACTCTCTTTGTTCTATCTTCAATTCCTTAATGTCTGGAATCTTAAACAGCATGGTTTCAATCGCTTCGTTGACTTCCGCCATGTTTCTTCTTCTCCAAATGACTACACAGCGTAGAGTCTTGACGTCGTCTCTTGCAACTCCCGCCCATACTGTCAATCTCCCCCCTTCTGCTCGCTGATTGTCCTGATCAATTTCTGTTCGCAGAAAACGAGCCCAATGGAATCAAAGCCAGACAGAGTATGTAGCTTAAGACTTTTTAGCGGAAGTACGTAGGCAGGCAACGCCAGGCTAGGTGCACACCATCAGGCCTGTAAAGACTGGAGTTTGTCCAAAATATATCAAAATTCGAAATAAAATCATGTCCAGCTGCATAACAAAATTTTTTAAGCCAGTTATGGAGACTATAGAGCCTACTGAAGCGTTCTGATTGTCTAGAGTTAAAAGGAATCGGGCCAGACATAATGCAACGCTTCCCCAAACTTTCTATGGTGAAACATAGAGTTTCGAGTTCTGTCTGAAGTCTGATTGAACGTCTGGCCATGACATCATTCGTTCCCACGTGAACAATAACAATGTTGATAGTGGGGTGCCAGTCAAGGAGAGAGGGGATGAGCTTTAAAATATCAATAACTTTGCCACCAGATAGACAATAGGTGATTGCACTTGGAATAATCAATTGTCGAACAATAGAGTCACCAACAATTAAGATTTCTGGAGTGCAGCGAACGTTACAGTCGTAGTGCGTGGTTGTGTTTGATGGGAGTTGCAGACACTGAATGTTGTCAGCGTTAGCAGTGTTTGTGTTAACATTAGCTTTCGGGTACTCAGCGATTGAACTCGCCGAGTCTGGTGGTGAAAGTTGACAAGCAGGGTTACCCGGGCTAACAGTGTTAGCGACAGCTGCTGATGAGTGTAACGGACCAGGCAGAGGGGTAGACGAGCCATGAGGAGAGTGGTCTTCTGAAGTCATGGCACCCAGTGAGGTCTCTGAAGAAGAGACTCTGGGGCGTTTGTCTGGAGTCGGAGAGTCGTCGCTTGGAGACCTGTTCAGTTTGGAGGTAGCTTTGCGGGTTCCATGCAGTTTCGCCATGGCCGATGTTGGATCCCCAGGGACTGGAGCAGATGAGCACCGCACTGGACCAAGGCCATCAGGATGCCCAGGGATCAGCCAGAGGAGCAAAGGAATTAGAAAGCTCCAACTCCGGATCATCGCCACCACGGTTTTGGACAGGAGGAGGAGAGCATCGACTCCTGCCAGCAGGCACCGTGGTCCAGGTGGTGGAAGGGCCTGGAGCAGGATTTGGAAGTACATCCACTGTAGACGGCCCAGGTATCCAAGGCTCTATGGAGGTAAGCCTTGCACCAAGATCGGTTTGTTTCTGTAGGAGGACGGCGATCAGTTGCTCGATCGAGGATAGATCACCTCTGATCTCCGTTAGGACGGATGGGGTAACCATGTTGGTAATGTCAGATGAGCAGTCAATGTCCATAACATTAGCCCACTGTTGACATTTCTGAACTTACACTGGGTGACAGCCACCAAAAAGTGGTTTTAGGTGTAAACGCTCAGTATAGGATTAACCGTGTTAAAAGACGGTTCAAGACAAAACAAAAAGCCGGTTTTAAGCGCCCAGAAGTCTGTCCATAGTCAGAGACCTCCACAAGGGCAACCCGGCTCCCAGGTGTCCAGAAACAAATGCTCAAGAGGGTTCTTTTGGAGAGAATGTGGAGGACAAAAAAAATGGTGATACCAAGGGCTTCTGTAAGGGGGTACATAGGAAGCAATGGTTAACATGATAAATAATTATTGTAAAATAAAATACTTGTAAAATGAACTGCCATTTTGCAAAATGGTGATTTTCTGACAGCTTTTCGAGTTGATACAATGGTGAAAAGTTTACAGATTATAGAATCCTTCTAACACGTGAGGGTCTGTTTGGAGTGACAACTGAGTGAACCAATGAGATACCAGAATTATCATCAGAATAAACTAAGCCTGGCACTTAGCCTGGTCAGGAGCAGGCTAGCTTCCAAGTGTAACCAGATGGTAAACTGCTAATGACTCCCTGCCAAAGAGATCTTTCAAAGAATTAGACTGAGGCTGAATTTACCAAAAATAGAAAAATATTTATTTTACATAGGCACTATTAAAAGGTTGAGGACCAGTCACAACATGTTGCAATAACACCGGTGCAGTAGGCTTGTAACCAATAACCAAAAACTAGTAGCACCCTCAATAAGAAAGGCATATATACAGCAGCTAGTGATTCACTTAATAAGAAAGGCATACACAGCAGCTAGTGACTTCACACAGTAAGAAAGGCATACACAGCAACCTCACACTAAAGGCCTAACCTACCCAGTGACCTATAGCCTACAGGAAATGATCCTGGTTCCCCAACTTTAAAGAGAAACACAATAAAAAGAAGAAGAAAAAGAAAAGAAATAAAGTGGTTGGAGGTATAACTATGTAATAGTACACAGGGGAAAAGTGGCAATTATCTGCACATTCGTTGTTTGGTGAACACTAAAAGAACACAAAACATATACAATAGTTAATCACTGTTAGACAGTCACACACTGCTCATTCTTTTGGTTTTAAAGTCCCCATTAACATCACATTTACAATGGCATGGTTTAACTTTTAATAATTGCCACACAGACTCAATAAATACCCTTATAAATACCCATTTCCTGTCTTAATAAAAAAACATCTGCAATAAGGATGTAAATATAACATAACACTTTGTATATTTACGGAGTGCCATTGTGTCCTGTATGTTGTGTGTGTGTGTTGTGTGTGTGCAATATGAGTGTGCATGCTCATCGATGTAACTCGGAATGACTGCACATTCACGTCCCCAACCGCTCCGGTTGTACCGCTCTCATTCGCGAACCCTGACAGCGCAAGGTGGGGGCTTCACACCCGCCAGCTTTGAATCCTTCACAATGCTGCTTAGCTTTGTTTATGAGAGTTGCTCTGCTTATCTTGTTTGCCACTGTGCACTTGTTAATATTCATTGATCAAATACCAGTTTTGTCTAGTAATTATTTTGATGTAATTCTACCACCAGGGTAACATTTTTCAAGTACAAATTTAAAGACTTTTAAGACCTTTTCAAGACCTCTAAATGGAAAAATTAAGACCAGGGGCGCAACTAGGCCTACTCACTTTTGGGGGGGTATGCGACAACAATTTTTGCGCCAGAACACCCCCCCCCCCACGCTCAAGAAACAACAACAGTATCACTGAAATAACATAAAATAAAATTCTGAATCATAAGATGACCTTCAAAGTTGTTATATTGTGAACAACACATTTAACACAACAACAATGAAGGCAGCACTTGTCAACTAATGAGGAATATGGGATGCATTTGTGTAGAGAAGTAGCAGGGGGGTTTGGGGGTTCTCCCCCAAGAAATTTTGGAAAAATTAGTTTCCATTTCCTGCAATCTGGTGCATTTTAACAAGTTGCTAGATAGATTCTCATAGCAATTAATCAAATGAATTATCTAATGCATTGCACATTATTTGAATGCTCCATGAGGTCATATAGCAGCCTGGCTGAGTTGTATTCGGCAGTCGGTTGTAATATTTCTTACAACTGAACCAAAATTTATTTCATTTTAGACTTTAATGGCATTTACTGTTGGATTCTCAGTTTGATGTGATGCAAATAGTCTTTTATTCTTTTGGACCCTTTTTGGATAATAATGAGGAACATGCCTTGGACAATCTTTCTTTGCAATTTGCTAAATTCCCTGATATTCATTCTAAATAGTTTAATTGAAAGTGTGTCTAAACCCTTGGAGGAAATGGGCTACAATAGCCTACCTTGTGTTTCTGAATCAGTAGTCTAATTAGCACAGGGTATTTTTGACCAACATATCAGTCATGGGATGCCTGTCTGAAATGACCACTTCAGCCTAAAAACAGCTGTTATTGGTATGTTTAGTGGTGTTATTGCTACCTGTTGGAATGCAGCTTATTTGACATGGTTCATCATGCATAGCCTACCTGTTTCCACAATAGCCTACAGTACTTCGAAATCATTAATTAATCTGTAGGATAAACCGTTTATCACAGCAACTAGTGACCACCATAGATGAGTGGCTCTTGTGGCGTTCTTTCAAATGATATATGTATGACATTTGGGAGAGAAAAACTCTCCGAGTTATTAAATAGAAAAAAAACTGATAGATTTGGAACTCATAAGCGCACGCGACCACATCGCAATATTAAATGCGTTCGCTGTTTTTATATCGCGAAAGCCAATCTGGACGCTCTTTGTCTTGCATGCACCCGACATGCTCACCGTTCCGTCAGGCACCGCTTCTCTCTCTGCCCCTCTCGCTCACTCTCTATGCGCGCATATTAAGATGCGCGATGTAGAAGTAAATGTTTCACGTGCATGATCTGGCTTGCTAGCTCGAGATTCCGGGAGATATTATTCAATTCACTGCCCCCAAAAGGTACGCTGGTCACTTTTTAAATTACGGTCAAAAATAACCGGATGGAGGTTTCATTCGTTCGGTCAAATAAATTTAATACCTTCTTCTGGAAAATTCCAGTCATTCCGAGCAATTTAAGACATTTTTAGGCCTTAAAAACCGATTATTGTATTTAAGACTTTTTAAGACTTTTTAAGGACCCGCGGGGACCCTGACCACAATTTGTTTCCAAAGTGAAACTAAGTAGCCTATCAATAAGTTTCAGATCAACATGGTACAGCGCAGGGGCGGTCCTACCCCTCTTTGGTGCGCTGGGCGAACACCCCCCCCCCCCCAAAAAAAAAAAAAAAAATATATATATATATATATTATTATTATTATTATTATTATTATTAGTATGATCATTATTATTTTTATGTGACGCAGCACACCTAATCTATATTATCATGGCCTAGAGAGCAAGAGGATAAAAATAACGAAACAAAGTTATATAGCCATTGTTGCTAATTTCCATTTTTTTCTATTTTGTGCTGAACTCTTATGGTACTTATGGTAGCTATTAGTTACTCTACTATATGCATGTCTAGCTTCTACAGCAAAGGAGAATATCTGAACCCCAAACCCCTCCCCTTTCTTGTGTGTGAGACTTCAGCACTGAAGTCTGAAAGCAGGCAAACCTTAAGGGATTTGGGGTGTTCATTTTCTGCAAATGGGTGATAGAAAACTCTTCTGTTCAAATTATAGGTCTATATCATAATAAGTAGTGATTCTTTTGGTATAGTTTTATTTTTTGAGCTCTTGGTTATTAGATGGAACTCCAGCAGCCAAGTTTAACACGAGATAAAGATATTTCAAAATGGGAGGCGATGTTTACACTGAAATTGAATGCCCTCATTCTCAAGCAAGTACATTACCAGTGACACCAATGCATGTGTCTGGGTGTCTAGTTTAATTTGATACCAAATACTTCTATTGTAGGCGCAGATATACCTGTACCAAAGCTTCTGAAAGACAATGAAGCAAAACCGGATCACCCGCGATTGTAATTTTCGGCGCTCGCATGCGCAATAATAATTAAAAAACCCGACGATGTCGCCCTGGGCGACCGCCCATATAGCCCATGCCAGAAACCGCTCCTGGTACAGCGCCACCAATGGGTCAAATCTGGAGTTGCATCTATGATAGTGCCCGCAATTTTTTTCAAAAATCTTTTCCCAAAATACAAGATTACACAAATGAGTGATTATGTCTCAATTAAGGCACCATAAGTATTCTTATCTTTAGCATTATTCACCCTATATGTATTTAGTAGTTTAGTCTAGTAGTATGCAAGCACCATAACTACTGTATACCACCAACAGCCTATCAACCACCAGTGTACACTATGACAACCTACTAATCAATATGATTTTAATAGCAACCAGCATAGCAACCACCATTACTACAGCAAAGACCAACCAACTACCTCAAGTAACTCCTAATAACATCTTATAGGCCATCTCCATATGACAGCAACCTATCAACAGGCATAGACCAGGATTAAGAGAGTAGGCTATACACCATGAATACCATGGTGAATAGGCCACTGACTACATGTAGGCCTATGTGCCTAATTTAGGACATGGTAGGCTATGACAGCATAGATCCCAAATTCAACACAAGTACAGTAACTGAGCTGGTGTCATTGTGTCATATAGGCCATCTGATGGGCAAACTGTAGCTGATATATCATTTTGGATCTTGATTGTGGTGGTAAACTAGTTATAATAGTTTTAAGACTGTGAAGATGGATTAAAAACCTTGCATTTCTGTCATTTTCTTTAAGATTCTTGAATTGAGAAAATGTATTAAGAGTTTTAGTCTTAAAATAAGGAAAAAAATCTTGTTACTTTCTTGAGGTCATTTGTAAATGTTCAAATCCATCTTGATATTAGCTGGAAAATCTTATTTAGAAAAAGTTAGATCAATTTTCTCAAAATAAGACATATCTCTTAAGTAAAAAATGCTTGACAAGATTTTATTTCTATCTAGACTTAAAATAAGAAAAAAGATAAGGAAAAAATCTTATTGCTTTCTTGAGATAATTTGTCAATTTTCACTATAGCTTATTACTGGTTAAATTCATCTTGATATTAGCTGGAAAATCTTACTAAGAAAAGTTAGATACATTTTCTCAAAATAGGAAAAATATTTTTCTTGATATAAATTGCTTGACAAGATTTTTTTTTCTATTTTTACTTAAAATAAGACATTTTCAAGAAACAAGACTTTTTTTACTTGCTTAGAAA
>JAODXP020000258.1:0-18586 GCA_027497455.2 Sardinella longiceps | reverse complement strand
AGGCCAATGTTTTTTGTTTTTTTGGGCTAATATGGCTCATTAAACATTTTGGGTTGCCGACCCCTGGTCTATACCTTTTCTGAAAGCATACTCTCACAGGGTGTCATATAATATAAATTTAGACAGGTCCCACCCTTTTCATCTCTTCCCTTCCCTAGCCATGGATGTATTTTGGGCTTTTTCCACGTTTTTATTATTATTATTATTATTTTACATTTCTTAATTTAGATTCAGCAGGGTTACAGATCACAAACATTTTGGCCTGGTGGCCTTCGTCAGTGTGAATGAGTATGGGATTAAAGGAAAGAAAATAAGAAATTATCAAATGATCAAAGAAATGAGCTAGGCTTTTACATTTCTTTTTGGCTGCAAAATGGGCTGTTTAGCATGGACTAGCCTACTATGAAGTAATTATCCAACATGGTGACTGATGCAATATAAATTCCAGATGGTGATTCTGCATATTGCCCCCACCTTGCAGTGACCACAGATTTCTCCTTTTTGTCAATTAAAAATGTAGGCTTAATAGTTTCTTCATTGGGCAAAGACACACCTCTGTCAACCTCTCAGTAACTTTTGCAAATAAACAAACAGACAGACCCAAAAATATATGAGACCAGACTGGTTATCTCCTTGGTGGTGATATAATGATTAATTTAATTGAATGATTTTAGACCAGAAGACTACAGAAGAACACTATCTAGTTGTCAAAGAATGTTTTGAGTTATCCAAGTTACCACAAAAGAAGGCAAAGCAATTAGTCTGTGTGACCGAGGCCACAGGTATCAATCACACAGCAGTAGGCTACAGTATAACAACAGTATGGCATATTCCCTTACTTGGTACCTTACATCTGAGACCATAACAATCCAAACATGAATTTCAAAATGCTGATGCTTGATGTTGATCAAAAAATCAGATACACGCAACGCCGTCAGCTCAGGATTCACCAACATGCAGGTTTATTACGTTACAATGATGGCCAAACAAGGGAGTCACAGGTGTCGCGTAACTGACATACATAGTCAGTTTGGTCTAACTTTAGGTAATACTCAAATACACAAACATGTCTACAGATGTTCCCGCAATTCATGCAAATAGTTTCCGGTGGAACCAAATGGCCACCACAAACAACGTGGTTCCGGAGACTTTATTATCACCTCTGAGACGCCAGGGGAGGGGACAGGGTTGTCTATCTGTTAAGCAGATGGTTCTAATCAATTTACCTGTCTGGCCTACAATGTACATAAGCATAACAAAATTAACTAAGGTAAGGAAATGATAAAGAATACAATGTTATGACATAAATTAATAAATCGATTACTGTTTTCTGATTGGCTGTCAGGGTGTCCGTTAATTCTTGATAACAGGACACCTGAGGCATTGTTGGGTTAAAAAAGTTTCACCAGCGTTCTATATCAATGCTCTTTAGAATGCAGCCTTGCAGATCTTCTTTCATATGAAAATAGTACCCCAACCAAACAGGATAACTTCTTTCTAAACGGAGCCACATGTTTCTTTTATGTTTTAAACACTTGCTTAAAAACATTTGCTTCGAAGTGTCCCGATATAGAGAAATAATGGACTTCGCTTAGGCAAACAGGCCTTTGGCTGCGCCGTCAGGCCGTTCTTCACCTTCGCGTCGTCCATTAGGCTATTTCTCTATATCGGGACACCTCGGCGGCCGTTATCCCTTACTTAATGTCTAAAATTTCAAACTCATCCCTTAGCTGTCAAAGTGTGTGGTGGGCCCCATAACAAACATGACAACTGAGGTGCAACAAACTTTTTGCGACAAGCATCTTGCTACTCAGCGGAGGCAGTAACGATACAGTGCAAGCTTTCAGAATAATCTCAGACATTGTTTTGGATACAGTGGAAGGATTTCCCAGTTGTACTCTGTTTATATTTGAACACATTGTGAAATCAATCAGTGCTTCGTTGGCAGCAGTTTATGCAAGAGAAATTCATGTGCTAACAGAACAGTTGACTCATAAATAGATACAGTAAATCTCCATCTGTACTTGTAAGATTTACAAAATTCACAAGATGACTTTTTAATCATTTTACTGGTAGGCTATGTGGACAGACTAGTGCCATTCTGTGTAGTGTTTGGTGGTGTGTATGCTACACAGTGCAGACACGTCTGTGAAAAGTAAACCACAGCCGAGTTGCACAACCATCAACTAAGCTCCAGTGACAACGCTACCTTGGGTATGAAGTATCCACCCAGTGTTGTGTTTTTCTCAGCCATCCGCAAGGGACTCAGTGGAACAATATTTCCAATTCTCTGAATTTCGTGGATCACAGCATCAGTGTATGGCATGTTGGCTCGATCAGCCATGTTAGGTTGGCGTGACTGGCCAACTAGGCCTACATTGTCAATTTCTGCATGCACCTTCTCTGTAATTCCACAAAAATGTCATTAGTCATAACTGTCAAAAATATTGCTGAACACTTTTATGTCCTTCTACTTTTATAATTAGCGCTCCCTGATCTTGCATAGGCGGTATCTGCCTCTAGGAGGGTCGGACAATCTCGTGAAGGGGCTCGTTTTACTCCGGAACATGTCATTTATCAAGTCTAGTGAGTTCTAGGCAATTTACATAAAGGTGTAATGAATAGGAAACGTCGAAATTTTACCTAAATGTTGCATGTGGTGGCTTTAAATACATTTTTTCAGTCAATCCAGCCAATGAATGGATCCAGTCATAAATGGATTTATCCTCTCATGTCTTTGATGGATAAATTGCTATCTCATTTGAAATGATTTCAATAAACTAATATGTATTGTTATTTTTAAGGCAACCATATGTCTCACCCTGTACATCTGGGTGTTTCATCAGTAGCAGCAGGGCCTACAGAAGAGTTGTGGAGGTGGTTTCTGTTCCAGCAAGGAACAGGTCCAGAGAGTCTAGAACCAGATTGGTCTCATCAAATCCATCAGTGGGGTCACATGATCCCTAAAGAGCAGACATTACATGAACTTACAACTGTAAGTTAAAGTGATGGTTCTGCATCATTGGAGCATAGCCATGTTGTACGAGTCTGCTGACTGCATTAGACAGTGAGTGGAATGAAAGAATTTGGAACAACATAGGCCAAATGTGAACACAAATGTAAACAAGCACTTTACATTGAGTCAAAGGAACATGCAACATTCGAAACCTAATGTTAGAAATTCTATATATAGTTCAATAAAAATTGCTCATTTGCTTTTGCAGTCAGGTTCAGTATAATATGTTGTTGCAAGTTCTTTCGTTCCACTTGCTATCTACAGTCAGCAGGTTTGTGCAACACGGCTATTCTTGAATGAAGCCACCATAACTTTAGGACATTTACATTATAGGACATTCACATCAAACTGAAGCAAAATGTAAATACTACGGTAAAAAAACAAATACAAAAACTTCTATGAGTTAGCCAGAAACTAGTATGACAGTAACTAATTATGATTAACTATTCACAGAAAGACATTTACAGTACATTTTTCATCTCAGTGATGTAGGCATCAATGTAGTCTCTTGGGTTGTTTGCGTCCAAGTCATCGTTGTGCCTCTCCACCCAGGGCCGGTTCTAGGCATAGACAAATGAGGCGGTCGCCTAGGGCACCAAATATCAGGGGGGCATCACAATACATTTCTTACCTTTTTTCTCTTATATTTTTTGAAAAGGGGGCCCACACTCAAATCTGGCCTAGGGCACCAAAAAGGCTAGAACCGGCCCTGTCTCCACCTCTTTGCTTATAAAGGCAAAGATCTTGTCATTGTGGCGCCCAGGCAGGTGCTTCATTATAGAAGGGAAGGACTCATAAAGCTGGTTGATGAAGCCGACAGAAGAGCCAGTTGTTTACTCACAAAAAGAACACCAGTTACTGGATGCTGACTGATTAAGCAATTGGTCTTAATCAAAGTTATATCACACTGAAGGTAATAGGGAAAGTACCTCTTCCTTAATCTGATTACGTTTAGTCTGAATATGTTTACATGGGCAGCAATTTTTTCAATAAACCAAGACTATATTCTGAGCATTCTGCTGTCCATTTCATTTTTCTATGATTGTGTTGTGACTGTGCTGGTCACCTCACACCTCAAGGGCTGTTTCATAGTGAACTCAAGTATGATAACACAAGGACGCCATGATGCATCAAGGGCGAAATATGGTGTGAATCAGTCAATAGCTCTTTGTTCAAGTACTGAATGCTGTCTAAGAAAAGGAATGAGAAAATTCCATGCTACATATAATAACAAATCGACTACTAAGGCTGACTGAATGGGGCATAATGAAATGAAGCAAAAAGTAAGTGGTTATCCCCCATTCACTTGTTAGTTGTCGGTTCGGAGTTGTCTATTTTGCATCACATTTTCTTATTCTTATTCCTACCTGTAGCCCTTGGTGGGTTTGAATAACAGGGATTTAAAATGGATTTCTCCTTTAAAAGTGTAGTGAAAACTTTCCTGACTAAGTCAATCAATAGGCTACATTACGTGTATGCATGAGCTTGGGTCATAGCGACCTTTCCGTAACTTTAAGGCACTTCCGCGCAACAATCTGATGATGCCCTTCAGAGCGATTTCAAGCCCAATATTCTCTAATCGAACCAATCAGGGCTGCTGGCTGCTGTAGAGGGTGTGACATAGCGAAGAAGCAACTGTTTTGAATCCAACCTTTCTTATATATAAAATTTCCTGTTTATATCCTACTACAGCTACCTACGCTCAGGGCGTTTATAAGTCTACACACTATAATCGGCTACGTGTAGCAACCATGTAGTAATCATTGTAATATGACGTAATTAATCTGGCAATATCTTCTGAAATTCAAAAAGGAACTACTAGGCTTCTCTTGAGGGCTGTGGGATGCCTAAAACAGCCTGGGCTGTTTCATTGTGTTTTCCATTTTATTTCACAAAACAATTTACAAACTTGTAAATTTAACAGCCCAGTTTTCAGTTTTTATCAAATAGCCTATGCCCTTCTTACAAGGACTCTCCAATTTAAAGTCCATAAACATGTAGTAAAGATGTCGTCATTCTCCTACACTGATTCCCCAGCAAGGCGCTGACTGGTTGCCTAAAAAAAAAAAAAAAAAAAGGCTTACTACATCAGGGACTCTTGTAGAAATCAAGTAGGCTACCTAATCGTCACATGATAATATGACGTAATTAATTTGGCTCAATATAATTTTGAAATTCAAAAAGCAACTACATAGCCTACTAGAGAGTCGTAATAGGCTACGTGTAACAATCATGTAGTAGGCTAATCATTGTCATATGACGTAATTAATCTGGCAATATCTTCTGAAATTCAAAAAGCAACTAGGCTTCTTTTGGGGTGGCTAAAGCAGGCTAGGCTATATCATGGTATTGTCCATTCACAATTTATTTAACAAAACAATTTACAAACTTGATATTCAAAAAGCAACTAGCCTAGGCTATACTAGGCTTATTTTGAGGGCTGTGGGGTGACAAAAGTAGGCATATAGACTGTTTCATCATGGTATTGCCCATTCTCAATTTATTTAACAAAACTGAAACAATTTGCAAATTTATCTTATTTTAACTTATCAAAGCTCAGTTTTCAGTTTTTTTACCACAAATCCCTAGCCTACAGTCCATAATCCCATTGTAAACATGTCATAATTGTTATAAAGACTTATAATGTAATTTATTAGCCTAAATAGGCTTAGCCTACTAAATTTGTCTACTAAACAAACTATACGAGCAATATCACTTTGTGTTCATGTAAACAAACAAACAAACAAACAACAAAATCAATACCCAGTAAGCCATTTGAACATTTTAGTTGGTAGGTTAAACAGGCAACTCATTAGCTCATTAGAAACTTTTATAAAGTTTCCTGACACTTTTTATCAGTGCAAATACTGTAAATGGGTCAATAGTCATTAACTGCTAGAAATAATAATAAAAACATGACAGACATTGCACACATGAGTGTTCAATCAGCGTGTGTGTGTAAAAATTTTGAAGGGCAGTGGTGCATTTGTGAATCCAATATCCCCCTCCAAGGTTAGTTCAACTCCATCTTGCGTGGAAACCTTAAACTTCTGAAACAGGCTCACGAAAAACAAAAACAGCTCCATTTTAGCCAGCTGTTCTCCGAGGCACACACGCTTTCCTGTGAAGAAAAAAAGAAACAAACCAAAAAAAAACCATGTATGAATTAGTATAAATAGACATTGGGAAAACATATAGTCTAGCCAGCAGTCATTGTAAAGGTAAGCAATGTCTTTAGGTTGAGGTGAGTGCATGATTTTGAAATTAAATCCCTACCTGCAGAGAAGGGCAAGAAGGCGTCTCTTTTCCTGAACTTGCCCTCAGAGTCCAGGAAGTGGCCTGGGTTGAATTCATCTGGTGTTTCCCATTCAGACTTATCAAACAGCACTGAGGTCAAAATGGGCATCAGAGAAGTTCCCTATAGAAGTAAAATCAAAAAGACAAACAAACGTAATAAATGTCAGATTGGCCATCTATACTGTCCAACATAAGAAAGGGCACCATTATAACCCATCATTTCATGATGAATTACAATCATAAAAGAAAAGAAAATGATCATTCATCTACTTAACAAGAAACCATTCTAATCATATTAAGATAAAAAAAAAAATGAAAATCCCTCATTCTGCTTAACTGAGAGAGACAGCCCTACCTTGGGTATGAAATATCCTCCCAGTGTTGTGTCCTTATCAGCCATCCGTAGAGCGTTCAGCGGAACAACATTTCCAATTCTCTGAATCTCGTGGATCACAGCATCAGTGTATGGCATGTTGGCTCGATCAGCCATGCTTGGTTGACGTGACTGACCAATCACATCATCAATTTCTGCCTGCACTTTCTCTGCAGTAAAACAGGATACACCCTGCCTTTAGCAATCCCCCTGACACCCTCCAGAATTGTAAAACCCTTATCGGTAAGCCCCCTCTCACCCTGTACATCTGGGTATTTGATCATAAGCAGCAAAGCCCACAGAAGAGTTGTGGAAGAGGTTTCTGTCCCAGCAAGGAACAGGTCCAGAGAGTCTAGAACCAGATTGGTCTCATCAAATTCATCAGCAGGGTCAAATGATCCCTACAAAAAAGATAAAGTGTTAATATGGGGCAGCGTTCATCACCTTACATCAGTGGTTCTCAAAGTGTGGTCCGGGGACCACTGGTGGTCCGCGAGTAAGCTCAAGTGGTCCGCCAAGGGATTTCCAAAAAAAAACATGTGAATTTAGTCTCTGTTTATCACTAACATTGTTCGAGGTTTGAAGGTGAGTGGTTCACTGAATACTATGAGGCAGGCCTGTAATTTCTAATATTATAGGCTATTATAGGCTACATTGAGGTGCCAATAAATGCCCACGCAAACCCGCTGCTTTGGTTAAAAGGTAGCGATAGATGGTTGTCTTGGAGAGGGGGCTGAGGTTTGGTGGTCCCTGAAAAACATTTTTTGGGCAAAGTGGTCCTCGGTCTGAAAAAGTTTGAGAAACACTGCCTTACATCCATGTACAATAGGCCTGTGTAGATACTGTATTTCCAGATGTAGACATTTACATTCTTTATTTCAGTGATGTAGGCATCAATGTAGTCTCTGACACAGTTTGGGTCAAAATCCTCCTTGTGTTTCTCCACCTCTTCCCTTATGAAGGCACAGATGTCTCCATAGTGGCTAAAGATATCATTGTGTGGCCCAGGCAGGCGCTTCATTATAGCTGGGAAGGCCTCATAGAGCTGACAAGAGAAAACAGTAAATTAGTCATAATTGTTTTCACACTCTACATATACAGTAACCATGGTGATAATTTTATCCATCACCAACACCACTCTCATTTCTACTATTTTGCTTAATTATAATACCTGGCCCCATACTGTTCCCTCTAAGCGTACTGCGTTGCTTAATAATTGAAGAATCTTCTGGAAAGTATCATCAGAATATTCATAGCGTTTTCCAAATACCAACTGACAAATGATGTTGGAAACGGCATTGATGAGAAGAACTTTTGGATCAAATGGATCACCTACAAGAAGAGAAATACAAATACATCTGTGCAAATTCATAAAATAAAATACAAGGAGATAAACAAAGATTTTTAGTTAGTAGTTAGTAAAACAACTGCACAGTGCTCATTGAATTAATGGCTAAGAAGTAAGGGATAACGGCCGCCGAGGTGTCCCGATATAGAAAAATAATGGACGATGCGAAGGCGAAGGAAAATGCAGAAAATTAAACGTGGCAATTTCCTCGGTTTAACTATCTTGGAACTATAATCCAGGCTGGAGCTGCAAGTCGTATCGCCAGGCTCGGAGAACGGCTTGATGAACAGAAAAAAGGTAAAACTCAATTGCTTAACTTGAGGGGAGGTGCAAAATGAACTTATTTCCACAAATGGTGGCCTGACACTTTAAGGGGCTTTTATGCAGACCAGAGAGTAGAGCTCTCATACACTAATATGAAAGGTTGTTGAAAAGTTTGTATTTTTGACATAATGCACTTATGCACACCAGAATTATTCATGTTTGATCCCATTGTAACAAATTATGTGCGGTATTCTCCCAGGTGCTTAAGTCCAAAAAAGTGCATAGTGTTGCTGTATCTTAGTCAGTATTCAATGATCTTTGGTTTAGCTCTAAACACTGCAATGTACACTGACAATGTCAGACTACTCTGTCTGCATTATACTGTAGGTACAGTCAATGTATTTCTGAAGGTGTATGTCTGAAACTTTTAGTTCCATGAGTACAGAATCTCCTTTCCTTGGGCTTAATTTATTATTCACATTAGTCACGTGACTGCTGTAGGTCACTGTCTCTTCCTGCCCATTTACCTTTTGCCTCTCCATCTCCTCCACAAGGAAGCGGCTCTCCTCACAGATGGCATTCTCCATCACCATCTTCCCCAAGCCGAAGTTTCTGAGCGAGGAGAGAGTGAAACGACGATGCTTCTTCCACTTGGGCCCGCTACTGGCAAACAGTCCCGCTGGAATGCACAGAAAGTGATTCATCAAATACTCACTGGCTTTGAACCATATGCTATACTATAGCCTACGATGGCAACCTAATCCTATATGTTACTCTGTGTGTGTGTGTGTGTGTGTGTGTGTGTGTGTGTGTGTGTGTCTTACCATTTCCATGGTAGGTTCTATCAGCCAATGGGCTAAATGGCCGATCCGCAAAGTTCTCAGCTTGAACCACAATGGCCTCTTTCACCATTTTATATCCAGTGACAAACACAGTCTGTTCCCGGCCCATGCGCAAGGCAAAAATGTTGCCATACTTTTGAGACAACTAAAAAGACAAAAAATAATATCATGTATAGACCTAGCCTATTAGCATAATACTGTATTATACTGTCGTTTCAATCTTCTTTACTTTCCAAAAGGATAGATCTGACATTTGAAGACCCATTTTACAGCATGAACTTTGACCTGTATAGGAAAGCCTTTAAAAGAATCTCTGACTGGTAAGACATGTTGTATCAGCTATTGTAGGCCTAAAGTAGGATTTAAGAACACTCAAAATGCTATCTTTTTTATTTTAAAAGATTGTAAGCTGCCACTGCATTAACCTCAATGCTTTCTTGGTAAAATGTGATGTCACCTGGTTGTAAATTAATTGATTTTGTTTATGGAGACTAACAGCTTGATTGGCACACCTTGAATTGACATTGATTAGATGCAACAAGGTGATGTCATTTTTTAGAGAAGGAATGTGAAAATAATTTTTTACTTTTAGGCTACTCTACTTTTACTTTTAACAATACCAAACTTTTAACAATACCAAATGCATTTTGAGTGTTTTAAAATCATCAGTACATGGCAACACTTACATGGCAACATGTCTTACTTACCAGGGATCGCTTTAACTATAGGTGTTGATACATCAACTGTCTTGCAATATTTTGTATAGGCTGCATAAGTCATCCACATAATCCAATAGGCCCTACATAATATCAATGGTACAAGTAGGCCTACAATTATGGATTAATCTAATCAGCTGGTTGACAAAACCTAATGGTAGCCTATGTGTAATACAGACAGTGCTGCTAGTCTACAGCATAGAGTATGCTGTCATTTACGCTGCCCCGTGCCCCAGGCCTATTAACATAGCCTAGGTTACTATCAAAAATAAAGAAATCGTCTGGGCCGCAGGAGCCACATATTAATGAAATCTAGTAAACTAACTGCATGGTGTTCTCTAACCTTAATCAGATGCAAATGCGGTTTTGAGGTGTCGATGTTGAAGAAGTTTCCCACGAAGGGTAATGCCAGTGGCCCTGGAGGATAGTTCGGAGGTTTTCGATTTTTGAGGAAGTCGGCAATAACAAGGAATATGACAACAAAAAGCAGTATGCTTCTCAAGTCGAGCGATTCTAGAACGTTAAATTGCATTTTGAAAGTTTAGACTAGCTACGTATCCGTTGTAGTTTTCAAGAGCACTCAATTGTGATTATTATTCTCGCCTCCAGAGCTGGGCAGCACGACAACAGAGTAGCCAGTCGGTGGCGAGTCTGTGCTGTCTGGAGATCTCATAGGCTGCGTGCGCAACGGCTGTAGGTGTACTGTAGGTGGACCGCCTAGCGTTACATAACATCCGTGTATATCTGTACATAATACTACCACCGCACATTGTTTTGGCATCCGTTAAAAAATAATGTTCATTCATGTTTTTGACGAATCTTTTGAAGAAGTGTTACATCCTGTTCACACGTGTTCACAGCACAGTCACACCAACTAGGCTACTAAATGAAAAATAAATCCCATTTGTTACCATGACCGACTTATTTGTTACCCATTTGTTACCATTTGTTACCATGACTCAATGACTGACATGACATGACTGAATCTCTAAAGTTTTCATTTAGGCCTACTGCAATAAATAATGAAGGCTAGGCCAGGCCTATGCCAGTAACCACCTCTAAACGGAGGCTCATTCTTTCAAAGCAATGTGTTTCAACAGTTTTACATATGTTATCCGATGTAAATGTAGCCCTCTCTCTGTCTCTCGCGCGCGCCTGCCGGCTCTCCAACACCTCCACAGCTAGGCTACTCTGCGTTGTGTTTGCTTATGTGTGAAATGGACCTCTGGGGGGGGTGCAGCGGCCGCCGGTAAGGAGATGCACACGGACACAGATGGGTTCGGGATCGTGGCAATACCGTTGGTTTATTCTCAACACAGGGGTCTACAAGGTTGATATCAGAAATCTCAGTAAACTTGAAATAGAAAAGTGTATTACAATGCTACATCTCATTGAAATTACCGCTATTACACTCGTATTACAAACGTAGATTTTACCAAAAATATAAAGTAGTTAGCTCAACAAACTACACAGCTATCAAGTGCTTAATGTTTCAGTAATCAAAATAGCTCATCAAAACGAACTTATGAGAGCTTATATGCTTAATATTTCATACTTTATCTTCCCATGAAACTAACGTGACTTACCTACAAGGTTGATATCAGAAATCTAAAGGAAATGCACATTACACTCGCGATATCAACCCCTACGGTGTGTCAGAGGGACAAAAGGCAATTCTCAATAGTAAACTCTTATTTTAGTGTGGTGTTATAGCGACACCTAGTGGCGCAACTCAGTATCTACCTTACATAAACATGGAATGGCTGAAATGTTTCTGGGCTGCACTTTGAGAAACTAGCCTAGTATGGCTACCTGACCACCAAGTGTCATTGGTGTATAAGCCTAAGCTACATGACCACCAAGTGTCATTGGCCCTACAGTATGTGTCAGTGTCGCTGAAACTGGTCCACAACACCATCAACAACATCATCAAACAAAAAACAATTTGACATTTTTTTTCCCCAAAAAGTGGTGTAGGGCCCATTGGATATAGTCTGGGAGTTAACATGCTCCTTTGCGTGCTTATTTCATTTCACTCTGCAAAGCAGCATGGTGACTATGGCAGATTTTCTCACTTGCTTTCGGTATCCAATCACAGAACAAAAAGGGACTAGTATGGCCCTCGATTGCATTTTACGTTGAGTGGTCGCTCTGGTATTGGCTCTGAGCTATGTGCAGACGTTATGATAGACATTCGTAGCGCCCAATAAATGGACAATTGTAAACGATGCTTCCACTACGAGAGATGCAATAGTTAGGGCTCCAGACTACATATCACTTGTGATTTTTAGTTTGGCATTCGCCAGGCTACATGGGATACATCTCCTTGAGACTTATTTTATTGGCCAAAAAGCATTATAGTTCTTGCAGGGGAGATGTCAAGGGGAGCTGGGGACCATAACAGTAGGACATGAATGGAGTTCTATGCCCAATGAGTTTGAAGTGACCCACTGTTTTTCCGTGTCCTGAGAGTCACTGACAGTAAAAGGTGGCACTACACACAATACCAAGGGCGTAGGTTTGCATATGGACCATAGGGACATGTCACAACCAATGTTTTGGGAAGACAAAATAGTCACTACCAATATTTAGCATTTTATTTATATACATTATATAAATTAAAATGGAAATAGCAGCAATGGCTATATAACTTTATCCTCTTGTTCTAGGCCATGATAGCATATTGAAGCACGCTGTCCGGGGTTCCATCTAAGAACTTGCAGAAATCGCCACATTGTCCCTACCAATGTTGAGAGCAAACCAACGCCCTTGCAGAATACAATATACAATATACAGTAGGATGGGAGTTAGGATGTTTTTTTTTGGAAGGTTATGGACAAGGCTCCATGAGCTGCTGCAGGAACTTCAGCTGGGGATATTTGGCTGGATATAGTGCAAATGACCTAACGTGAGAACAATTCTGCACCATCACTTTAATATCGCCCACCACAATGGCTGTGTTGCTTATTTTTTACACTGTGTTCTGTTGGGCAAGAAATATATTGCCCTTGAAAATGGCCCCTCTTTTTGGACACAAAGTGAGGCAACTATTGGAACTCAGATTTCATCCATTGATGTGGTGAATCAATACCCATTTTGACTGTCGTTATAAAAAATTACAAAATAAACTAGAAAAGCACTCAGAGAGCGCTGACCTCCATCAAGGCAATGTTGTCACAGACACAATATAAATTCCAGTTCATGTTCTGAATCACCGATCTATCTTATTCTCTTATTCATCTATTGCTGTGGACTCAAGATGTGGTATCTCGCATATTTGTCAAGTGCTGTGGACTCTTGATGTGATGTCTCTCTTATGCTCTTATTCATCTATTGCTGTGGACTCAAGATGTTGTATCTCGCTTATGTGTTTTATTGCTGTGGACTCTTGATGTGATGTCTCTCTTATTGCTGTGGACCTAAGACATGCAGATAGGATGTCTCTCTTTAATATGTACCTTACATTTGATGCTTGGATTTATGTATATCATTTTTAGGTTGTATAGGATTTGAACTTTGCTGGCTTTTGCCAAAGTGTACATAATGGGGATGGAATATGTAATATGTTAATGGTACATGTTTTTGGTGCCAAAGGTCATACTGTATAGTGTCACATGTATATAAGGGGGTGGCACTCTCAATTTTGTGTATGTAACATGTCTATGGTGTGGCTTCTGAGCCTGTTAATTGAGACCAATTGTTAACACCTGCAATGGGGGTCATGTGACCAGCTTGAGTCTCTTCAGTTTTTTGGTTATTTTGAACCCAATTTAATGTTTCAAAGATTGTGCCTTTAATATGCTCTGTCATACCATATGAAAAAAACTTGAAGTCTGTGTGTGTGTGTGTGTGTGTGTGTGTGTGTGTGTGTGTGTGTGAGTGAGTGAGAGAGAGAGAGACAGAGCGAGAGAGATTATGAGCACGTCCAAGGGCCACTTCCCATGAGACAGAGCGGAAAGAAAGCTGTTGCTTTCAAATGTGTCTGTGTGTGTGTGTGTGTGTGTGTGTGTGTGTGTGTGTGTGTGTGTGTGTGTGTGTGTGTGTGGGTAGATTATGTAATCTGCATTCATAAATGCCTGGAAAACCTATGGTGAATAGAAGAGAACACATTCCATTCCTGAACTCTTTTGAACCCCACTTTAAAAGAAGGCAGCATTTTTGTTTGGATGAGAAAATATACAGAGAGTGACCGTCATTCTGAATAGCCTACACACATAAAAAGTTTTTACATCAGATTTTTGCATGTACTGTTGGATGTCCATAATAATGATGATAATCCTATACCTTCCTCCCACAGCTTGGCGTTATATGTAAGAACCGCAGAAATTATACTGCAATTTTAATTCAATAAACTTGATTGATTGGATTGACATAAGGACTGATTCATAAGTGATTAATAACAATAACCCTCTTTTATGGCATTCAATACTGTTGACCTATTACCAAGGCATGTGACATTGCATGTGTCAACCGTATCTCACCTTTGTTCTCCATGCCCCCTCTCTCCTTTAAAGTACATGTCATCATTCATCATCCCTACCTGATATGATTAATGTTTGTGTAAAGATGACATCCCATAGTGACAATAGGTGAACTTGACTGAAAGTGCTTTGGTTGTATTATCTTACATAATCTCCTGTCAGTCAAAAGTCCTTTTATGCTGAGTCACACTCACATGGCTGAAAAGAATGAAGGTTCAGCAAAGTTCAAACCCATTTAGGTTGCTTGCTAGCAGGATGCCTGTGTCTGTGTCTGGCGGTATAAATAAACAACAAAATAAACCAGGATATTTTCCCCCCACTTGAATGTACTTTGTATGTACAGTATATCAAAATAGTACCACATTCACTTGACAATTAAGTATTAGCCTACAGTTAACCATACTTTAATTTTCTGTTTTCCTGTTGAGATTATTGTTAACACATTTTTTTGTTTTTGTACAAATGCAGGCCAATTCATTGTCAGTGTGTGTGTGTGTGTGTGTGTGTGTGTGTGTGTGTGTGTGTGTGTGTGTGTGTGTGTGTGTGTGTGTGTGTGCACACAAAACAATGTGGAGGGGTAAACTGTTTTCAAATGTGTACATCTTGCAAATTGTTGAGAACTGAGCAAGGATGGAGTGATTACTCTGGCATGTTTTGTTGGGTCATTGGTTCAAACAGAACAGATATTCAACACCTGGCCAAGGCCGAAGCCACACCATGGTCACTATGTTTTCTTGTTTCCCAAAAACACTGAAAAATGACTTGGGCAATTATAGACAGGTCATTTGCTGGAAAAATTAGGCCTAGTTTCCTGTCAAAGTTTTCTCTGTGGATTCCTGATCAGAAGGCCTATTAAAAGAGATTAAGACTTGGGGCCATCTCAAATTTTGCCCCAAATCCAATATGGCCGACATTTTCCAAAATGGCGTATTTTCATACAGTTTCAGCCATTCTGGAAGGCCATAATCATTAAAGATGATCTCTTTTCCACAAAATACTGTCATATTCCTTCAAAGACAAGTTAACAAAGGTTGACTAAACAAAAAAATATATAAATAAAAATTACCCCTTTAAAATATATCTAGAAAATTGGTCAAAATTGGTAGAATTTCGTATTTTGGCATCATTCAACATTATGATTAGTCCTTTTTCACAGAACACTTGTTTTATTCCACCAAATATGTTTCTGCCTGATCAGAAGGCTTATTAAAAGACATTAAGACTTGGGGCCACCTCAAATTTTGCCAAAAATCCAATATGGCCGACATTTTCCAAAATGGCATATTTTCATACAGTTTCAGCCATTCTTGAAAGCCATAATCATAATGAAATTGAATTTCACATTTTGGCCTCATTTATCATTATAATGATGATGTTCTATTCCACTGAATATGTATCTGCAAAGGTTCATTAAACAAGGAAAACTGAAGATAAGAATTATCACTTTAAAACTAATTAGGAAAATTGCTCCAAAATTGTTTGAATTTCACATTTTCACATCGTTAGGGGGTATAATGACCTCTCTGTCACAAACACATGTCCTATAGAGTGGCAGCATCATTTGGCGTCAGTCCACCATTTCCAAACTTAGAAACAAGTTCCATGAGACTGCGGAAGTCAAAGACAGACCAAGAAGTGGCTGTCTTAGGAAGAGAACACCCCAAGAAGACTGATGGTTCCTCACTTCTGCTGCACTAAGGAACTGTAGGTTAACTGCGAGAGACTTACAAGATTTTCTAAACTGTGTAAAAACCAGCTGTCACTACAGACTGTGAGGAACATATGGATCTCCCACACACTAATAAAGGCTCTGTGTAAGGGTATAGCAAGCCAACATGTTTTTTTTGTGTGTGTCTGTGCAATCTTCAATTAGCCTGACATAGCCCACCCACAATCCAAATGTTCATCCGTATTCATGGTCTGGGGGCAGTCTTCTGGGGTGGGTTTACATCGGTAGAGAGACAACCGACCAATAAGCGAAGCTGATTAGACGAGCTGTCAAATCATTTCAAACCAGAACTGAATGCCCTCCCCCTAGCCTGGCGATGCCATCTTACGTACCTCCACTAAACAATTTTATCTCCATACTTAGTCTGGCCCAAGCCCCACTAGCTCCCTTTCCCTCGGTTGCTCTACGGTTTAGCCAATCAACACACAGTTTAGAGCGAAGTCTCAGAACTTTGTAGTCCTACAGCATAGGAACGCGTTTGCTATTCTCCCCCTACTTTCGAATTACATTCATAAAATTGGTACATGACATTAACATCCATGATCTTGGGGATTTATTACCACTACGATGTCAAAATAGATCAGAACTTGCCAGAGATCTGTTATTACTGAACGCATTGAATTGCATTGGGCCAGACTGTATAACATAGTCAACAGCTCTCACCCAGGCTACTGCCCCCCGCCCTATAATCACGTCAGGTTAAAGAACCTCCAGACTATGAATATGGATGAACAGCAGTATTATGGAAGGGCTATGTCAGGCTAATCTTCAATGCTCCAAGCAACAAAGGCTATACCAACAGAACAGGCCATTTTGAATTATGTTGTTGTTCGCCTTCATGTTAAGGGACAATATAATAGGCTAATAGTAATTAGTCATACTCTGATCCTTTTCTAAAATGTTGGTAGCAAGAATTGATCAATAAATCAGACCTAAAGCTTGATCGCTTCATGTGTACCTCTCTCGACATTAACTCCAAAAAAGTCCTGTGTAACCTATGTAAACATGCAGGATAATGACCATTTTTTTTTTGTCATCAATCTTCAATTATTATGACCTTCCAATGGCTGAAACTATGTGATCCACCATCTCAGAAAATGGTGGCCATTTTGTCTTTTAGGCAACTCTTTACGTGGCCCCAAGAAGAAGATTTTGAAAAGCATTTTGAGTTGCAGAACTCAAATTTGGGCAAAATGGGTTAGCCTGTCAATTTTCAATTTCATTTTTTATTTTCAATTGGTTTAGTTAACCTTTGCAGATACATATTTGGTGGAATAAAACAAGAGTTCTGTGAAAAAAGAATCATTATAATCAGGGGTTAAAGTGGGGGGGAATGCGGGGGTACGCAGTACCGGCACCTCAGATAAATGAACAATATGAGCCTATTCTTCTTCTATACATTTTTCTTTGTTTGTGCCGACACAAAATATGAGAGTTCCCCCTCCTGCCAAATCCCACTTTAACCACTGATTATAATGTTAACTGATGCCAAAATGTGAAATTCTACCAATTTTCTTGATACATTTTAAGGGGGTCATTTTTATTTAGATATTTTTCTGTTTAGTCATAGTCAACCTTTGTCAACAAAATATTACAGTATTTCTGCGGAAAAGTGATCATCTTTAATGATTATGGCCCTCCAGAATGGCTGAAACTGTATGAAAATACGCTTGGAAAATGTCTGGCATTTGGATTTTGGGCAAAATTTGAGGTGGCCTCAAATCTTAATCTCTTTTAATAGGCCTTCTGATCAGCAGATACATATCCAGTGGAATAAAACAGCTGTTCTGTGAAAAAGGAGTCATTATAGTGTTGAATGATGCCAAAATGCGGAATTCTATCAATTTTGACCAATTTCCATGATATATTTTAAGGGGTAATTTTTATTTATATATTTTTTTGCGTAACCAACCTTTGTTAACATGTCTTTGAAGGAATATGACAGTATTTTGTGGAAAAGAGACCATCTTTAATGATTATGGCCTTCCAAAATGGCTGAAACTGTATGAAAATACGCCATTTTGGAAAATGTCGGCCATATTGGATTTTGGGCAAGATTTGAGGTGGCCCCAAGTCTTAATCTCTTTTAATAGGCCTTCTGATCAGCAGATACATATTCAGTGGAAAAAAACAGGTTTTCTGTGAAAAAGGAGTCATTATAATGTCGAATGATGCCAAAATGCGAAATTCTACCAATTTTGACCTATTTCTTTGATATGTTTTAAGGGGGTAGTTTTTATTAACAATTTTTTTGCTTAGTCAACCTTTGCTAACATGTCTTTGAAGGAATATGAAAGTATTTTGTGGAAAAGAGACCATCTTTAACAATTATGGCCTTCCAAAATGGCTGAAACTGTATCAAAATACGCCATTTTGGAAAATGTCGGCCATATTGGATTTTGGGCAAAATTTGAGGTGGCCCCAAGTCTTAATCTCTTTTAATAGGCCTTCTGATCTGGAATCCACAGAGAAAACTTTGACAGGAAACTAGGCCTAATTTTTCCAGCAAATGACCTGTCT
>JAODXP020000257.1:0-17924 GCA_027497455.2 Sardinella longiceps | reverse complement strand
TCAGGGCCAAGGGATGGAGTCAGTAGTTGGAGTGTGGGATTAGTCAGTAGTTGGAGTGGGATTAGAGTTCATTGGGTGTTGGTCGCCATCTAGGTAGTGGTCATCAGGGGGCCATCAGGCCAGTTCCAACATGGGCCTCAGAGAAAAGGGGAGGATGGTCCTGGTGTGTGGCTCCGGAGAGGTTGGTCAGCATCTGTAGTGGGGTAGGGTTGGTGGCACGGAGGTACGGGAGGTTCATCACACAGCCAGTGCGTCGGGGCAGAGGAGGCAAGAGAAACAAAAAAAAACAGAAACAACAGGATTAGGCCAGTCTAGGAGGATATCACTTCATGATATGTGTCATATAATCTAGCTAGAGTGAGGAGAGGGAGAGAGGGAGAGGAGAAAGAGGGTTGTACAGGATGGCAAGTGTGCAGAAGGTGGCAGCACTAGGCTATCGCAGCATAACTAAGGTATGGTACATGGCATCTCACCAACCCAGAAGGGGTGGTCAGTGGCCGCCTTGGAAAAACAGCAGAGGTAGCCCTCCCAGGAAAGCCCAAAAGGAGTGGTGATATGCCATGGCCCACTCCTAATTATAGGAAATGTCAAAAAGGAAGGTTTTAAGTCTAGACTTAAAGGTATTGAGAGTGTCCGCTTCGCGAATGTAGGGAGGAATAGAATTCCATAGAAGAGGTGCTCGATAGGCAAAGCTCTTCCGCCAATTGTAGTTTTAGATATGGTCACTTTTTCAAGGAGACCAGCATTTTGAGATCTCAGAAGTCTTGCTGGATGGTATGGAACAAGTAAATCTGTAATATATGCAGGAGCTAAACCATTAAGTGCTTTACGTCATGAGAAGGATTTTGAAGTCAATTCGACTTTTGAGAGGAAGCCAGTGTAGAGATGCAAGAATGGGGGAAATATGTTCATATTTCTTAGTTCTAGCTGCTGCATTTTTGGATTAGCTGTAGACTTTTAATGCAGGTGTTACTGCACCCTGAGAACAGAGCATTGCAGTAGTTGAGTCTGGAGGTAACAAATGCATGTATACGTTTTTCAGCATCCTCAAATGACATGAACTTCCTAACCTTAGGAAAAAATTAGAGAGATTTAGAGATGTGCTTTACATGGCTATTCATAGAGGGGTCTTGATCAATAATTACCCCCAGATTTTTCACTTGTGAGCTAAATGAGAGTGTAGGACTGCTAAGTGAGCTATGATGGTGAAGTGAGGAGTCTAGTTGTTTAGAGGCAATCATCATAACTTCGGTTCTATCTGAGATCAAGCATGAGAATTTTTTCGACATTCAAAATGTCTTCAAGACAGGCATTGAGTGTGGTTGTCGGAGTGCAGTCGCTAGGCTTCATAGAGAGATAAAGCTGAGTATTGTGACGCCCACCTGAGTCAAACTATGACCCCTGTGGGTCTGGCACTGTCAGTGCATGGACAGTGTTGGGCCTAGATCTAAGTAGCTTAATTGCTCTATAGTTTTCACCTGCACTCAGGGGGTTGGGCTATAAAAGGTTTCTCTCTCTCTCTTTCAGGTAGGCACTCTTTTCTTTCATGCAGGCACTTTTGACTCACTTCTCACACCGGCACTTTACTCTTTATCTTCATGATCTCACTCATTAACTTTGATACTCTTTATCTTCATGATCTCACTCATTAACTTTGATACTCTTTATCTTCATGATCTCACTCATTAACTTTGATACTCTTTATCTTCATGATCTCACTCATTAACTTTGATCTTTCTTTACAGCTAACATTCCTATACTGATCTACTAGACACTCACTACATCCATACATGCACCACACCGCAATCAACATCCCCTAGACATTTAGGCCTCGTTCAGATTGGCATCCCAAATCCGATTTTTTCATATCCAGATTGTATCTAGAATTGATTTCGGGTGGTCTGAACAGCAGAAAACCACATGAATTCCGATTTTTCCGAACCTGTTACGCCCTACATACCCATGTGGTGTCAATTGCGATTCATATCGGATATGCTGCGATCTGAACAGCTTTTCCACATGGGATAAGATTTCACCGTGTCACTTGCGTCATTTGTCACGTGACACAAACATCAACACGTGGAATGCAGATGGACGGAAGTGAGAGATCAATGTTAATTCTCCTTTTAAAAATCAGTATCGTTTGCTATAACAACGTGTCAGTGCGTGTTATGGATTTGCCGCAAGTTGGAGTTTACCTCGCGTGTGTAAAGCAAGGTTTACCTCGCGTGTGGAATGGAGCGTCAATGAAAGTTTTCAACCACGCATCAGAAAGGTAACTAACAGCTGTGCTGGACTGCATTGATGCACTGAAATAAAGATGAGTAACGCTACTTTTTCATCTCTGATACTTCCTTGTTACTTGTAGCTGTGTGCTACAGCCCCACTTAACCATCTGAGAGAGAAACAACCAACATTCAGCCCTCCGCAGTTTTGTTTATTATTAGTGGGCATGATGCGTTAGGGTACCATAGTAACCCACGTGGATATGGTAGGTGATTAGCGGACATGGAGATCCGATATGACAAGCAGTGTGAACGCGGTCGATAGAGAGATAAGATGTTGATCCGATATGCAAAAAATCAGATTTGGAGTGCAGTCTGAACATAGCCAAAGTTTAACATTGGTTTTGGGACCTGGTTTTGATTATATTTCTTATTCAATAAATTATATTTAGTTAGTACGTCTGTTGTCTTGTCCCTTATTATGTTACGGTGTGTGAATGAGCCCATGCCGTGACAGTATCATCTGCGTATGAGTGAAATGCAATGGCATGTTTCCTAATGATTGCACCCAGATAGCATATAGAGTGAGAACAGCAAGGGGCCCAGTACTGAGCCCTGGGGAACGCCATATTTAACTTTAGCATAAAATGAGACGTTATGAGCATGTACAAATTGGTATCGATCAGTGAGGTAGGATTTGAACCAAAAAAAAAAAAAAAAAATGTAACATTGGCCTGTATATGTGGGGATGTTATATATATTTTTTTTTGGGGGGGGGGCATGCAGAACCTCAGATTACATGTCAACATCACAGCACCAAGAGCGGAGATGAATTAGAGCGCAAAACTGTGTTGTTTGTTGATTGCAATGGACGTCCAGCAAGCTCGGGTTGTCTGCACACTGATAAGAAAAAAGTGAAAAAGAAAGAGGTCTCTCTCTCTCCAAGTACAGCTCGCTGCGGCCTGATGCTTCTCTCTCTCTCCTGCTCACACACACGCAAGCTGCCCGGCCCGGCCCCCCTTCACACACCTGACATTTTTAAATCCTCTACAGCCCGAAAAAGTCCCACAAATGCAACGCTGATGAGCCTGTATCAGAGTAAATGTTCTTAGTTTAACATAGCCTAGGCTATAGGCCTGCTGCCACGCTATTTGAAATAATATTTCGAGCGGCGCCAGCTCTGCCTCTCTCACTCTCCTGCTCACACACAAGCAAGCTGCCCCGGTAACCCTTTTACACACCTGACATTTTTAAATCCTCTACAGCGCGAAAGAGTCCCACAAATGCAGCGCTGATGAGCCTGTAGGCTATCAGAGTAACTTTAATTAGTTAACGGGTTCTGCTTGTATGCAATCGGAGGACAAATGCCTCCTTAGCTTGGAAATGGTTTAGGTAGAAGGTGATCGCGTTTAGAAATAAAGGCGGTTGTCTAGTGTAAGAAGGTCATTTGAAACATTTCAGCGGTTCATTTAAGAAAATGACAGCTCCGAAATGACGGTGCTCTAGTTTGAGGTAGTGATAATAATAAAGAAAGATCACCATCACCTTATCCGTTACCATTGATGACCCCTCCTAAAATGTGTAAATGTATTTCTCAAAGCTAAGCCCAAGAGGAATGTTTTCTGATGGACTACAATACGATGAAGCAGACAGAATGCGTAAGACGCAGCAAGTTGTAACCTCGTGCCAAATGTTTAATTGGTTAACTACTAACAGTAGCCTAATGAAAAATTAAGTGAGGGTGATCATTTGTTCACTTCACACAAAAACGTCTTGGAAAGATTTGACAAATTGTAGTAGTGTCTAATCCACTGTCTACTGTAGGCTAATTTAGAGATTACCTTTTTTTTTTTTTTTAATTGACCAACATTTTTCTTTGTTGTTGATGTGGCCAGCTGGTCCCAAAAAAGGTGAACCATGCCTGTGATTGGTTACTGCTCTTTGTCAATCGCGTACGACTTCTCAAAATATCTGACATGCTAGATGTTCAAGTAACAAAGAGAAGTGTTCTTTCGCGCTTCTGTGGTATAGTCAGATCCGGTGCAACCAGAGCAGGACGAATTGTTAAGAAGGAGAGAGCGTCGGTGCAACACGGATGACATAAACTTTTATACTTTTATTCAATGGTGCAGAAACATAATGACTAACTAATGCTAGATGTTCACTCATGACGACTTATTCGGTCCCGACTGACCTACGAGGCATAAATATAGCGGTATATCGCAAAACCGCAGGAATTTGTCGATTACCGACTGCAGTAAGAAAAAATCCAAACCGGCACAGCCCTAATATCGTGGTCAATGGTGTCAAAAGCTGCACTAAGATCAAGTAAAATTAATATGGATATATTACCATTGTCCATGGAAAGAAGGAGGTTGTTGAAGATTTAACTAAGGCTGTTTTAGTGCTGTGATTAACTCTAAAAACCTGATTGGAAGACTTCCTGGATTTTGTTTTCGTGTAGGAAGCGACAAATTTGTTTGAACACAATTTTTTTCTAGTATTTTGGATAGAAAAGGAAGGTTGGATATAGGTCTGTAATTAGCCAGAACATCAGGGTCAAGGTTTGGTTTTTCAATCAATGGCTAAATGACTGATGTCTTGAAAGTAGTTGGTACATGTCCCGCTAGGAGTGAGCTATTGATAATTTCAAGTAATGTCTCAGCCAGCGGTGTAAAGGCTGCCTTGAGGAGGTGAGTAGGAATAGGATCAAGTAGGCATGTTGACGCCTTCGCTTTAGTAATAAAAGAAGAAATTTCTAATATATCAGTGGGCATAAAGGAGTGAAGGTATGGTACGGGTTGGCTACAGCTATCAGTAGTTAGTAGAGAGGCTGTAGGCATGTTGCTAATTTTAAGTCGTATGGTTTCAATTTTGTCATTGAAAAAATTCAGAAAGTCTACTGCTGAGGTGACTTGGAATGGACTGAGTTACTTCAGTCTTACTTTTTGTCAATGGCGTAAATTTGCATAGGGACCATAGTGACATGTCACAACCAATATTTTGGGAAGACAAAATAGTCCATACCAATATTTAGCATTTTATTTTTACATGACAAAGTTACAAATTTATTTGCATATTTCTTGTGAACACTATAGTAGCCTATACTTTTTAGTAGTTTTTTTTTACCAGCATTCTGCACGAGCATGAGCACGAGAGCTCATACTGCAATTTCAGAGCCACGTTCATCTCACATGGAGTAAACAAAGCGAAACCTACTGAGACAGCTAGCAGACATAGGGGAGAACTTGGAAGTCTCTGGTAAGAAACTAGCTACAATAGAGAGCACCAAGGTCTGGACCTCTGTATTTTTCTTGAGCTGAAAATAAAATTGGTTAAACAATCATATTCAATTTATATAGCTATTATTACCGCGCGTGCGCTGCCGCCGCTGCAATTAATATCGCAGGTGACAAGGTTTTCCTTCACTGTCTCTCGGAAGCTTAATGTGGGTATATCTGCTATTACAATGGCGGTATTTGGTATCAAATTAACCTATCAACAAATTGACCTATCCATTGGTATCACTCATAACTGCACTATCTTGAGATTTAAGGGTTCAATTTCAGTGTAAATATTTCAGTGTAAATATTTAGGCTAGAGAAATATCTTTATCTGCTATTACAGGCTACATAGGCTAAACTGGGTTTAGTTGGCTGACTGGGGTTCCATAATCTAACCAAGAACTTGCAAAAAACACCATACATCATGATATAGGCTAGACTGATATAATTTGCTCAGACAAGTTTTATTTGCAGGATGCATTGTCATTAGTAGCCTAGATCTACTGTGTGATGTGGAATTCACTCTCATTTATTTAAATAAATTTATAACCAACACTTTTGGTATCACACAAAGCAACCCAATAGACTCATGGGCATCACCACATAAGTAAAGGCACAAAATTATGCAATTTTGCACATTTTTTTTTTGTCCCTACCAATGTTGAGACCAAACCTACACCCTTGCTTTTTGTCAAATGTGATATTGTGTTAAAAAGGAATTTTGGATCGTCTTTGTGTTCATGTATAAGCTAGGAATAATAAGCTGTTTTAGCATTGTTCAGTGCAGTCTTGTATTCTTTCAGGCTCTCTCTGCAGGCAAGATGAAATACTTCAAGTTTGGTGGTGAGCCATTTCCTTTCTAGTCTGCGTGCAGCCTGTTTCAAAGCACGAGTATGTGTGGTGTACCAAGGGGCAGTTTTTTCTACTTTCCTTGTTTTCGTTTTAAGTAGAGCAATTAAGTCAAGTGTTGAATGTAATGTGTTCATAACATGATCAGTAAATTGGTTGATATGTGTTGGTGATGGGATAGGGCTATCGGTTACATGCCGACACACCGCCACTCCGACATTGATGTCTAATTGTCGGAGGCGATATTTCCAATGATAGCAAACGTCCCTGCACTCCGACATTTTTTACTTTGTAGCATACCGCCACTCCGACATGAGGCAGCCTTGCCTTGTAGTCAGGTCAAAATAAACAACTTCGCGATAAAGGTCACTACCAAACTTTTACACATGATTCTATGGTGCTTTTTCGCGTAGAATCCATTTCTGCTTGGGACATTTTTGGATCACGCATAGTTAATTAGATAATTAGCATATTTGGCTAAATTTGGGGTAAATTCGAGGAGCATTGTCACCAAGGTCTAACAATATTGCTATTTTTCTGTCCAAAGAATGCCCCACATCATGTGACCATCCTATAATAATTTTAGCCTGATATCTCATTGCATTCCCGAGATTCCATTTCAATTATGGATAGCTTCGTAAAATCGAGCTAAATGCTAGCATTTTAGACTGTCAAGTGATTTTGATTGCCTATACCTACAATTCCAATGGCGTAAATTTGCATAGGGACCATAGTGACATGTCACAACCAATATTTTGGGAAGACAAAATAGTCCATACCAATATTTAGCATTTTATTTTTACATGACAAAGTTACAAATTTATTTGCATATTTCTTGTGAACACTATAGTAGCCTATACTTTTTAGTAGTTTTTCCCGAGATTCTTAATTTACAACTTAATTTACATATAGAACATGAGAAAAGGTATATACTGAAGAAATTCTGAGATTGTACTTTGTTTTATTCAAAAGCTATAAGCCCTTAAACATGGCCTAAATAGCGATTATTACATAAAAATTCAGAATTTATTATACTCCTGGAAAGACAGCATCAATTGCAAACCTAATTTTTTCTGACAACTTGAACATGTTAAATGAAGTTTTCCCCTTTTCCTGTCATTTTGGGACATGTCTAAAAATTGAAATAAATGACAACTGGAACCAAAACGGTCATTTTTTGTTTCAATTACATGATACTTCTGGAAGGTTCAAACATAATCTCTGTATTTATAGCCATTGTTTACTACCTTCTTGATAGATTAAAAGGAGTAGATTTAAGTTTTATGTTTTGTGGTTGCTGTAAAACAGGGCAGAATATCACAAAAATACAGCCGACTAGCTTTCTTTGAAAAATGACCAGGTTTGGTGTCAAGTTATTTTGATGGCCTAGTACCTACAATTTCAAAACTTCACACACCTATAGTACATGAGAACAGGTATATACTGAAGAAGTTTTGAGATTGTACTATGTGCTATAGGCCCTTAAAATTGGCCTAAATAGCGATTTTTACATAAAAAAATATATATATATATTTAACGACTGGAAAGACAGCATCAATTGCCAACCTATTTTTTCTGTGGCTTCCCACGTATGAAACAGAATTAACAAGCTGGTACATTTAAGTTTTATGATTTGTTGTCATGGAGTAGAGACAGCTGGACAGAATATCACAAAAATACAACTTCTGAGCTTAACTACCAGATTGGCAAAATGGACATAGTTATGGTGTCATAGTGATTGTGATTGCCATTGTGACCGTACAGATTTCAAAACTTCAACAGACCTATGAACACATGGGAACTGGTATTTACTGAAGGAATTTTGAGATTGTACTTTGTGTTATTATAAAGCTTTAAGCCCTTTAATATGGCCTAAATAGCGATTTTTACATACAAATCCAAAATTATTTATAGGCCTACTCTTGGAAAGACAGCATTAATTACAATTACAACAATTTTTTCTGTGTCCTTCAATGGTATTGGCACACTGTTGACAAATTAATTTATTTATGGCCTTTGTATGCCACCTTGGTGACACATTAAAAGTGGTAGATTTAACTTTAATTTCAATATTTTAATAGCTTTAATATGTAAAAATAGCTATTTAGGCCAATCTGAAAGTTAGTCGGTTGTATTTTTGTGATATTCTGTCCTGTCCTACTATGACCACAAAACATAAAACTTAAATTTACCACTTTTATTCTATCATAGTGGTGGCACACAATTGCCATAAAGACAGAGATTATGTTTAAACCCTCCAGAAGTGTCATGTAATTGCAACCACAAATGACTGTTTTGGCCCCAGCTGTCATTTATTTCCATTTTTAGAGATGTCCCAAAATGACAGGAAATGGGGAAAACTTTATTTAACAGGTTCAAGTTGTCAATTGGGTGTCATACTATTGGAAGACACAGAAAAAATGGGTTTGCAATTGATGCTGTCTTTACAGGAGTATAATAAATTCAGAATTTTTATGTAAAAATCGCTATTTAGGCCATATTTAAGGGCTTATAGCTTTTGAATAGCACAAATACAATCTCAGAATTTATTCAGTATATTTCTTTTCTCATGTTCTAGGCAATCAAAATCACTTGACAGTTTAAAATGCTAGCATTTAGCTTGATTTTACGAAGCTATCCATAATTGAAATGGAATATCTCGGGAATGCAATGAGATATCAGGCTGAGATTTTTATAGGATGGTCACAGGGTATGGGGCATTCTTTGGACAGAAAAAATAGCAATATTGTTAGACAATGCTCCTCGAATTTACCCCAAATTTAGCCAAATATGCGAATTATCTCATTAACCTTGCGTGATACAAATGTCCCAAGCAGAAATTGATTCTACGCGAAAAAGCACTGTGGAATCATGTGTAAAAAGTTTGGTAGTGACCTTTATCGCGAAGTTGCTTATTTTGCCCTGACTATTATGGCTGAATCATGATGAGGAGGCCAAAGAAGGTCCGGGCCTCTGTCATTATTGAAAGCCAAAAAAGCATAAGGCCTATTCAAATGGATTAAAAAAAAGATTAAAACGTCTCATTGTGGTAAAGTGCATTGTTAGTTATCTTAAGCATTGCCAGTCCTAATCGTCTTCACTGCTTTCCTGCATGTGAGAGCAACACAAGCGTGCAGTTAAATGGATATTTTTTTTGTTTGTTTTTTTTTTCTCTGTGACCTTTGCATATGCTAGGCCTAGGCCTTCCTCTATAATGTAAAAAAACACCCTTTTTCAGGGAGCTAACAAAAAAATAGGCTCCACGCAAATCACAGGTGTCTTTGTTATAAAATGCTGCTGCAGTAAAGTGTGCTGGTTTAAGCAGTAAATAACAATAACACAAACCAGCGGTCTGTTCGATACTAATGCCCACGTTTCACCACATTATAAATCAAACAAGGTTAATATCTTAACGAAAAAAATATACTGGAAACAAAGTAGCCTAAACTTGGAGAAGTTGTAGGGATAAGCAAACGTCGGGTGTCCGCCCGCCGTGATGGAGAAAGCTGCCGCTTTTACACAGAGTAGCCTAAATCATCACAAAAACAAACAACCAAGTCCCAAAAGTTCAATGCACTATTATCCCCAAAATCAAAGTTTATGGATATCCTGTCTGATCGCGGTAGCCTAGACTATAGATTGGTTACCAAACGTAAAGGAAAAGTCAAGTAGCCATGAGAGATTTTGAGCAAAAGACGTCTCCAGCTTTTGTCTTGCGCGTTATTGGACATAGCCTAAACTTTACCACTTGCTTACTTGCAGACCACCACAGGAGCCTATGGTGTTTGTTAACAAAGGATTACAGAATAAATAAATGGGATAGCCTATAATATTCATTCAACTGTCCAATCTCATGCAGGCTATCCAAATCTGCTTTCTGCGTAAAGCAGCCAACAGAGATGTGGTGCGAAACTCCGCGGAGTTGTCTTAAGTAGCCTGTGCAGTCTTAAACAAATAGAAAATATATTTGATTTTAAAGTAATCAAAGAAAGACGAAAAAAGTCCTAAACTAGGATGTGAGTGACAGGCTTGCCAACGACTTTCATTCTACACCAGTAGACTCGGCGTAGCCTGAGCCAGGCTCAGATAACCCCGGTCCAAAACCTCTGGATGTAACCGTATTATGAAGGGGCAAAGGGCTACTTATGGGCTGCTGAAAATATCCTAAGGTACAGAAATAAATAATTTACAATTGTTGCATTTGCATAAAAAGTAATTAGATGCCACCAGCCCAAAAATGGACCGGCTCATCAGATCGCACAGATTACAAGCGCAAGCCTACTTCCACACATGAGAGGATAGCCTAGGCCTATATCCACGACAAACCTACAACAAACATTAACACACACTTCCAGCATTGGAACACAGTAATCTTGTGAGATGAGGGAGAATGCCCGCCCAAAGTATGTAGGTAAAAGTTGTGGCAATCTCATGGCGAGGGCGGCTACAGCTCAGACAAGAACTGAGGGAGGGGTGCTCATCTCAGAGCGGCCGTATTTTCCCCATTGTTTAAAATAGGCCAATAAAAGATAATGCCCCCAAATATGGACGTGCTTCAGTATGCTGTCGGAATGGCGGTATGTCGGAATGACCATATGAGAAATATTGGAATGGTTGATGACGTAATGGAGGGATGTCGGAATGGAGAGATGTCTGAGTGGAGGGATGTCGGAGTGGGGGGATGTCGGAATGGAATGCGTGTTGGTGTAAGGTCAGGAATCTTTCCAATGAAATCGTCAGTGGTTTTAGGCGTTATGCCTCTAGTATAGTAGTGGGTCATATTTTGCGCTACATGGTCAACTGGTATTTCTAGAGTAATAAGGAGGTGGTCAGTCAATGTTGGTTGGGGTGCGATTGTAAGTTGTTCTACTTGAGCACCATAAGTTAGTACAAGGTCAATAGTGTGGTTGTCTTTATGTGTAGGTGAATTTACATTTTGACAGAAGCCAATGTGCTCAATAAGAGATTGGAATGCAGCTGTCAGGCTATTGTGTGCAACATCCATGTGAATATTAAAATCACCCAAAATGACTATGGTATCTGATTTAACAACTAATGTGGCTATAAAGTCAGAGAATTCAGTTAGGAATTCAGTGTATGGCCCTGGCTTAGCTCCAGTTTGAACAAGGTTGAAGACGAGTACCTCGAAAGAATTGAACTTATATGTTCGAGCTTGGGAGCCATATTGCAGCTATAATTGTAGATAGTAGGCTACCCCACCTCCACGCCCGCATCGGCGCGGTGTGTGGAAGTTTGAATGACTGGGGGGAGTGGCTTCATTTAGCGATAGGTATTCGTCTGGTTTTAGCCAGGTTTCAGTGAGGCAAAGTATGTCAATATAATTATCAGTAATGAGTTTGTTTACTAGCGTCAATTTTGAAGAGAGTGAGCAATAAGCCAAATTTCAATTTTGACTGCTGACTATGTTAATAGTTTGCTTAAGTAGCTGGCGTAGCCTAACCAAAAGCCTATTCAAATTCCGACCGAAGATTTAATACAACATGATACAACCGCAGTGGTGTGAATCAAAGTTTTCATGTAGTTGCAAGTAGTTTCAAGCCGCTTAACATTCAACATGTCAAATTGCCGCGATGTCGGGGCAGCATCAATAAGGGCAGGCAAACTTTGGTCAGCGGAGAGATGGAGCGAACTGAAGTGAAGTCGTTGCATAGACTGGTGTATGCGCAGATATATTGAACACATTTCTTTTTCTCTTCACAAATACGTTACTCACAGAAGGCCTATAGCCTATGATATGCGGGAAGAATTGCTTATTCTTTCTCCGTTACGGTTACGGACATGTTGATTATGTGAACGCAAATGGAAGCACAAACTAGATGCAATCTGACTCAATGCTGACCTAGCGATCTAAAAGGGGTGGTTCTGGCACTTTGAAAAATGATTTTCTATGTCAACTGCAGGCTCTCGTCTGTGTCTATCTGCTACTTGCGTTGTACACGCATCTGACATGCATTGTCATGGACAATTTATGAATCCAAGTGAGTTTGGGAGAGGCGTGGTCACTCACTCACACAGTGGCACAATTGTCAGGTACACTTAGTTTTCATTTAGGATCATCATTTTATATTTCCATCCACCGAAAAGCCAACACAAACAACTCTTGTCAGGTGAATATAGACAGGCAACAATTAATTTACAATTGATTACCTGTACAACATTTTCAAGAAGTGTCTTTCTAAACCTTGAAAACGCAACATTTAAAACCCAAGCATTTTCAAGGGTTTCAGGCACCTGTATGAACCCTGTGTTAAACTGTAGGGCTAATATACTTTTCGTCAGTTATCGATATTGTGATAGAAAAAACTGAAAATATCGTGATATATTTTTAAGTCCATACCGCCCAACCCTAGTGCGGGCGTGCGTTTGTGTGTGTTCATTTTTATGCATCTTTATGTTTCCTGAAACTGTGTTGTCAAATGTTCAAATGCAGTGATTCTCATATTTATACCTTCCCTGTAACTTGTGTGTTTGTGTGTGTACAGGCTGTATAAATGTGAGCTCACAGTGAAGAGCTGTGCAGCTTTATCTTCAGCTCTCAGCTCAAATTATTCCAGTCTGAAACAGTTGTGCCTCAGTCGCAATAATCTGGGAGATTCAGGTGTAGAGCTGCTTTCTACTGGTCTGGAGCATCCAAACTGTAGACTGAAGACTCTATGGTAAGTTAGTTTGTGTGTGTGTGTGTGTGTGTGTGTGTGTGTGAGTGAGAGAGAGAGAGAGAGAGAGAGAGACTTTCACCCTATACAGAGCAGCTAATCCATGCACTGTACTGTACTGACCTATGGAATACTGTGTCTATGAATCTGTGTGTGTGCAGGGGTGGTCCTACCCTCTGCAGCATGCCTCACCATAGATACAGACGGCAAGTACGGTTAACGCCCCCAGAATGCGAGGGTGGAGTCAGCGTGGGGGATAACAGAGGCCAATTTAACATTATGGTGAATGGACAAGGTAGAGAAAGTTGCTTAACAATAAAATATCGCTTAGTAAAATTGAACAAAGTACATATAGATGTTTTGTCTAATCATGACCTGTTTGCCTGCTTGTGTTTAGACTAAAATAATTTTTCCATCATTTGTTTATTGCAGTTACACTAACAGAAATGTCATGAGCTGTCTCTGCTCCTGTCAAAAGTAAAGCAACTTTCAATCACAAGTCTGATTAGCTCAGTTATGGAAGCTAAAGTTAGCTACATTTACTGTGGTGATCAATGAAGTTGGCTAGTTAGCAGGCTAATGAAGCTAACAAACATAATCTAAATTGTCATCAGTATTGCGTTTGGAGGGGTGTCAAGTTCAGAATTCACATCAGACCATCTGACCATCATTACTACCTTCAGGCATTGCCCTCAAAAATGTGTCAGGCTCCTTGTAGATGGTGCTCAGTGTAACTTCTAGCTTAGCATCCCATTGACTTCCTCACTGATTTAGGATTTGTTTTCCCCCACGGGGGACGTGAGGAGCTGATTTTGTGGGTGTGCCCAGACTTGCCGTCTGTATCTATGACCTAGAACAAGAGGATAAAAATAACAAACCAAAAGTTACACAGCCATTGCTGCAAATTAAAAAAAATTCTATTTTTTGCTCATACAGCAAAGGAAAAGACCTGAACCCCAAACTCCTCCCCTTTCTTGTGTGTGAGACTTCAGCACTGATGTCTGAGAGCAGCAAACCTTAAAGGAGAGTGCCGGAGTGAATTCAAGCATTGCCCTGTTGAAAGAGCTTGCTAAATGCAGTAGTTAGCGAATGGAACAAAATAATTTGGTACAGCACAGACCGAACGCGAACGCAGAAGCGAACAGGCACTTTGCACTGAATCAATGGGACCTGACTGTTGGAAACCGAAAGTAAGATCTGAGGTTACATTGACTCAATGTAAAGTGTTTCGCGTTCGTGTTGGGTCTATGCTGTTTGAAATTCTTTCCTTTCATGCGAAATATATTGCTGTATTGCTATATTGCTATTGTTAGAAGGCTCGTGCAGCAGGACTATGCTTAAACTTGCTCCGGTATATTGCTTTAAGAATTTTGGGTGTTCACTTTCTGCAAATGGGTGATAGAAAATTCTTCTGTTCAAATTATAAGTCTAGGTTTTTTACAGGTAGATGGAAATACCTGCTTGGCATTACTGCCTGCTGCACCTCCACCACCGCCACTAGGGCAACTGCAGGGTCGTCAGCTGGGGACCACCACTCATTGATGTTCGGCTCTCTTTAACCCCAGAACACCTTTTGGTGGAGGAGCAGTGGCAAGCACGTCTCCCTACCACCTCCTGCAGCTGCCCCTTTTCACTGTCCCGACTAGAGTTTAGATTCGCTGCCCGAGCCCGGCCCGAGCCCTACCCGAACTTGGGCCGGGCCGGGCTGACATTTGCCGTCACTCTATCGGGCTCGGGCCGGGCCGGGCTCGTGATCAATGTTCCATAAATAGTGTTTTTTATTTTATTTATTTAGCCTATGACGCTATATGGCGTGACACCCAGTAAGGCTGTATGTATTATGGTTAAGTAACTCAGCAAAAAGTGTTATCTAAGGTGATTAATAGGAAAAAATGTTCGGACAGCTCTGCGCAGCGTTGAGCAGCACCTGTCAGCTGCGCTCTGTCGGCTACATCAGACCTATAACATACTATAAGGCTTCTAATGTGATGGGGGGGGGATTAAATAAAAATTAACCCAGTCCAGTGGAAAGCATAAGGAAACATCAAGTTTGTTTGGTGACAGTAAAATCGTACTTCTTTCGCGTGGGAACCGAAAGTGAAAGTGGATACATCTGGAGAAATTAAGGTGTTTCTGAATACAATAAAGGTAAACGTTACAGCGCACAACGCATTATAACCTCCGTCTATTGCCAGAAAACTCCTGTTTATTTTTTCTCCATGGATTTGCCAGCATGACAGTCTAATTAATGAATGAGTAGCCTATCTAATCTCAGTGAATGAGAGGTGCGCAGAGCTGTGTGTCAGCACACCGTATGACAGAAAGACGTGGACCTCAACACAGTCATGAAGTCTTGTCAACAGGCAATATGCTTCAAGAATATGTAGAACAAATGTCTGTAAATCAATCCGGAATTGTTGCTGAACATGCAGTTACAAAAGTAGGCCATTATTAGGGCTATTTAACATGTCGGGTTTAAATCGGTCTCGGGCTCATTATCACACGTTATCTCTCGGGCCGGGCCGGGCTTGGGCAGAAAATGATCGGTCTTCGGTAGGGTCGGGCTCAATTTTTTGGGCCCGATCTAAGCTCTAGTCCCTACCCCCACTCCTTGTCTCTCCTCCTAAGCTTCAACCAAAAGCTTGCCTTCTCTGCCTCCTCAGCCAGGGCTCTAGTTGTCCTGCGGCACAGTGAGAATGATCTCAAAGGCCGTGGCGAAGACAATGGGGGAGATAGGGCACCCCATGGCCATTACTGTGAAGAAGATTTTTCCCTCTACGTTTAACAACCGACTGATCTCTCTAGTGTTCAGTTATTTAGAAATGAAGACTGCTACTGCAGACTGCTACTTTGCCACTCTGATGGTAGTAGTTGGTTCTTCCACAGGATTCTCAGAACTTGGGAGCAATTCTTGTAGAATTTATAGGGAATCAGCTGAGGCTGACCTTGCCTTTTTCACCACAGCTGATACCTCACTCAGCCTGGAGGGAGAGCTGTCATATGGCTTGGGCGGGGAGGTGGACGAGGGATGTACCCTGGAGGTCCAAGAGGAGCCTCCCTTTCCGGATCACTGCACTGAGCTTTGATGTACTGCTCAATCTCCTATCTAGAGACTTCCACTCTTTTCTTCTAAAAGCTGCCTGGCGTGTCTGAAGGGGTTCCTGAGAAAGCTGGCTCTTTCTTTCTCCTTTCTTTTTTGACAGATTCGCTGTGCCTTCCTCACGCAGGCTAGCCTCTCACCTCGTTCCACAACACTTTCAAACCCTCTCTTTCGTCCTCGGAGGATTTCCTCCACATCCTTTGGAGTTGGTGTTGTCTCTTCACAAGAGCCTCAATCTCCAACTCCCTCCTTCCTTTTGCTCTGTCAGGTCTCTGCTGCCTCCTCTCAAGTACTCCGAACCTGGATTTGCATTCCTTATAGAGGAGGTCCCCCAGCAAGTTGAGCTTCCTATCTGCCTGGCCTCGCAATGAATGTTCAAGCACTGTACTGAGGTCTAAGTCTAATTGCCGCCAGGTTTCGGATTCACTTGCTTTGGGCCAGGGGCGCCGCCAGAATTTAGGGCCCCCACCAACTATCTAGCGATTTGTGTAATAGTAAAATTTTCAAGCGCAAGTGAAGATTTTTGGCTAGCACTCAACGTTTGTATTGACACTTTCTTTCCTGTAGCATAACTTAAATCACTAAGTATGCTGCATGTGATGAACTACATGTTAACATTTTAAATCATCAACTGTGAAAATTAACCTATAGGCTACTACAAGGAATAATCCATGGTTCCCTTCCTTTAATGAGGGGGTCTGGGAGTCTCCCCCAGGAATTTTTTTAAGAACTTATAGCCGTTCCCTGCATTCTGGTGCATTTTAATATTTTGTAAGATCACACATAGCCTATTATTTCAATGGCTTAGCTTATTCCATTGCATGTCATTACAGTGCTCCATGTGGTAGGCTAATACTGACAATTATACTGACAATGACCCTGACCAACTGTTGTAGTTTACATTTTCATTCATATATGCATTCAGCATATGTTTTTATCCAAGTTGGTTAGTTGTCAGTCAGACATTGGAATCTTTTTTTTTTTTTTTAAACAATTGAACCCAATATGCAGTCAATTTTAAAATGAGACTTGTTTCACTGCACACCTCTGTAAAATGAGGCATACATTTTCAATTTCAGTTGTTATGTAAATTGTTTTGTGGAAAGTAGCCTATGTCTTAATCATTGGAAGACATAGCCTAGACCAACTTGTAATTCATAATCTGCAGGGGTAGCCTAAATAGCACAGGGAATTCTCTGACCAACATTTCACTTATCTGTCTACAAGCTACATCAGCTTGACTGCAAAAACAGCTGTGACTGGTGCAGTGGTGTTATTAGTTGCAAAAACCCCCTCACTATCTAGGCTTACAGATAAATAGATAGGCTATGCCTATGGCTTCCAGTTTTAGAAATGTAGGTATTTGACAGCATGACCACAATGTAGAACTGTTTCCACAGTAGCCTACAACTGTCTTCACAATTAATTCATTTGTTATTACCGCAACTAGTAGCCTAACCACTTTCTCAGTTATGTAGCCCTTGTAAAGTACTTTAAAATGATATCTGTACAACATTTGAGAGAGAAAAACTCTCCGAGTTATTAAATCGAGAAGTAGGCTACCGGTGAATTTCGACATATGCACACCCACCGCGAGATCGCATCTCATTTTAAAATGCGTGCGCCGTTCACTCTTAGATTGCTGCTGTTTGTCCTTTCGTGTTTGGGGTAACAAGGCTTCATAGTTCATCAACACCATAAGTCTAATTTAGCAACTTGTTTCCACACTTGGCAAACAATGCTCACCAGCAGTTGCAACTGACTGAACACCTTGCAGCTGAGCAGCCTTGTC
>JAODXP020000256.1:0-18643 GCA_027497455.2 Sardinella longiceps | reverse complement strand
TCTTAGAAGTAATATTTCCCTGCCAATATATCTGGAAATAATATAGATGTAGCGCTTGTTTCTCAGACTGTTGTTTCTCCCATTAACTGAGTCCCACCACCAATAAAAAAGAACCACTGATATCCTTACAGTATGTGTTGCCACATGTTGGTTCATGCAAGTTTCGTTTTTTTTTCTGCAAGCCTTTCAAAGAATGTGTTAGTAAAGATGTTCAGGGCACAGCGCTACTGCTTAAGGATGCCTTCTTTCTGATGCTCAAAATAAGAGATTGCCTCACATATGCCAAAAGGTTCTTAGTTTGTGCTCCTGTTGCTCTGTATGTAGGCTATGGTAAAGCACTATGGATGCACATCTGGATACTAGAGCTTGGATGTTTCAATCAACGTAGCTAGTGTAGACCCCTACTCATAACCTACTACTGAGTAATTCATAATGAATTACATACAGTCTGCTTGATCCATGATGGCAGACTCTAACATTTCATTAATATCTTAAGTCCTATAGCATTAAGGTCTGATAGTGTTTGATATCAGTGTTAAACATGAATAGTAGTTAATGATATTACATGGACTATTTATTCATTATCAACCTTGTGTGGTTCACAGTTAAACATAATGTATATGAATGCACCCTCTTTTTTAATGTCAGAAGATTTGATAACATTCCTTAAATGTATCAGGGCATACAAGAAGATGATTATGATCAATGAGTGTAACTTATGCGTAATGGTTGGTAGATGGTTGATATGGGTATAATGTTGTGATATTAGGTTACTGATACTGTGGCTCATTCAAACTATTGTGTGCTGAATAGATGACTAAGATGATATTACAATTATGGCTGATGTTTTCCTCAGACATGGACCTAAAAGAGGATATTCATTTCAGATTTTCAAGGAGGAAAAGCAATATAAAACACAAGCTCCTAACAACCCCATTGTGAATCCCCAAGTCATTTGTTGACATGGTAACAAGCGTTACCTGACAGCAGTCATTCCAGGACACCCAAATCTATAATAACATGGCTGGAAAACTGGTTTGGCTTTTTGCAAAATTTGTTTCCGTTGAAATTTTCCAAATGAAGTGCGGGGTAAAGTGTGCGGTTGGGTGAAAATCACAGGATGTGCAGTAAAGTTCTGGCTTTAGATCACAGCCTCACAGACATATTTTAATGCTCTAGACATATATTTTTTTATGTGGAATGGATTATGTATGGACTTCATAGCGTGTAGGAAAAGTGACACATCAGAAACCTCTGTGGTGAGTGACTGTTTAGATGAGACGCTGTTTAAATGTCACGCTTATGAATTGGTTCCACTGAACCACAAGGAAAAGAGAGGAAATATGTCCATATGTGTGTGTATGTGTGTGTGGAGCTATATGTATCTCCAGGTCTGGCACTCGAGACGGTCCCATCTCAAACCATGTCCAATTATTGCCACAAAGCTAAACATTTCCCAGTCAACAGACACCTCACTAAAACACGTCCCACGCATCTCTCTCTCATCTGCTCTGTCTTATAAGCTCTATTCCTCTCCCTCTCTTCCCTCATCCTCTCTCTCTCTCTCTCTCTTTCTCTCGCCATGTCTCTCTTTCTCTCTCTCTTCTTTCCCCCATGTCTCTCTTCCTGTCTCTCTCTGTGAGTCTTTCCAGGAATCTCCCAAATAAAATCTCCCTTCAGTGGTGCGATGGCCGAGCATGAAGGCCGGTCTCCATGGCCCGGGTCCTGTGTAAGCATGTCCGCTGGGGCTTCAAGGAATCATAATCAGGAGCGTAATAACGGCCATTTGCGACCTGCTGGAGGCCTGCTGCACAGCCTGGGAGAGGCCACAGCACAGTAGCAGAGCAGTGCAGCACAGCAGGAACATAACCGGCCTCCTGGATAGGGTCAGGCCTTCCAGGATTTTCTGGAAGGGAGAGGGAGGTAGGGAAGGCTGTGGCGGGGGGAGGGGGGGGATTTGTGGTGGCAAACAGGAAGAGAGGAAACGGACGTGAATATTTAAAGAAGTTGTGGGATCAGGAAGGGAGTGGTGGTGGGAGGTGTGAGAAGTTCAACAACAAAGAGTCATGGACAGTTACATTTCTATCACAGTTATACCACACATTCCACAAAACTAAACAACTCAGTAGGCTAATTGAACGACTAACATAGGCTAGTTAAGTACAAAACATTAAGTGGCAAAGATTAATAACTAATAGATCAGGTTTGTTTAATTGAAGGATATGAAAGAAATAAACAAATAAAAATGTAGGCCACTTTCACAACATGACAGAATATGAACAGGTGTAGCAAGTAGGACAATTTTTTGTTCTGTAACCCCTATAGTTGAATGCAGAAAAACCTCATAATCATCATACCTGTTGTACTGGCATTATGGATGCGACAGAAATTGTACTGGCATTATGGATGTGACAGAAAGTCCACTGTGAATGGAATGGCCCAGTAGGTCTACAGAGAGTGGGAGGGCAAGAAGAAGGGAGCAGTGACAGACAGATGAGATGCATTTAGGTAAAGATAAAAAGAGAGACATGGAAACTCTTAAATAGAGGGAGGAGGAGGATGGAGGGAGAGAGAGGGATAGAGGGAGGAGGGAGGAGAAAAAGTTTAAACAGATGGTGGCTGTTGGAAAGGGGGCAGAATCTTCAGCACAGGTGGAAAAGATGGAGGAGGCGGAAGCCCCTCTCTGTTTTATTTCATTTTATCTCGGTCTTACATATAAAGTTTGCTTCTTTAATACATGTATGCGCACACACACACACACACACACACACACACACAGATAATAGTTTCAATCTCTCTGTGGTAGAAGAGTAAGGGGCTTCTCTTTTTTCTCTCTCTTCTTTTTCTATCCCTCTCTCCGTTCCCTGACCCCCCCCCCCACAACACACACACACAGGTGCTTGGTGACAGATCCAGTCCCGCTCGGCTTTTTATACCTCCCTGGCTGTGCGCTCGTGTTTTCGCAGACCTCCATTGCCCCGAGAGCGGCCGGCTCCCGTCTGATTGGAAAACCGTGCAAACATATGGTAGCCATCACCGGAGCTGGAGTGGGGGCCCTGGAGCTGGGGCCGCCCAAACGCCAGGGAAACTCAGATCTCTCTTTCTCTCTCCACTCTCACCCCCGCACTCTCTGCTCCATTCTGCACATCTCCCTCTCCTCCTCCTTGTCTTCCTCCTCCTCCTCCTCTTGCCCCTCACTTCCTTCTCTCTTAGATCGTCGCGCCGCCGCCCTCTTCCTGGTCCCGGAAATGGAGTGCTCATTTCCCATGTCTGGGATGGGAATCGGGATTGGCGGCTACGGATGCGAACCTGTCCCATGGTGCATCTGTTGCACTCTTGGAAGCTCTGTCCGGCAAGGGACCCATGGAGGCAATGCTGCTGCTTGAGAATTGTCAACAGAGCTTAGTGGAATTTGTGTGTGTGTGTGTGTGTGTGTGTTTACAAAAAATGTAAAAATCCTGCCGTGTGAATGAATTTTACTCACTCACTGGTGTGTCAAGGAAAATACAGCTACTTTTTTATAATCCATGTCTTTCTGTACCTGCCTCCCAACTTTCCTAAGCATTTCTGACGATGACCCCCCGCCCCCACACACACACACACACACACACACACCCACACACACTCAGCACACACCTGTTAAGGCATGTTACAGTCCCAAATATAAATGTTTCTTTTTAATGTGGAGTTAAAACATAGTATTCATACTCATATCCCTTCTCAAGTCAAGTCATGGCTCAAACACAGTGAGCCATCACTCCTCCACAAATCAGCCAATCATAAAGTCATTTCATGGAAGTTTGAAGTCTTTAAGGCTTCAGAACTTAGTGCCTGGGGAAGGGAGAAGGGGGTCATTGGGATTGGGTTGTTGTTGTGAAGTGGTGTTCTTCCACCAGACAGCGTTACCAGACAGCTCTGACAGCAGGCCTTCGGCACAGGCCTCTATCTACTTAGTCATCACAGATTACAGCTCAGCGGCCCAGCAGTCGCAGTGGTGACTCAGAGGCAGTCTTCCCTGGGTCAGTGTGGAGCGGTGAGGAGGCGCAGGCCCAGCCACTGCTCCTCACCAGTCCAAGGGTCAGCTTTTTAGGAAGATCCTGTGGAGACAGAACTGGAGCCGTGTCGGGAGTAGGAGGCGAGGGAGAGGATTTGTTTTTTTTATCCCCTCTGGTCTGAGTGGGCTGTTTCCGAGGCGGCTTCTCCACCTCCTCCTCCTCTTCCCTCTTCTCCTTCCTCATCTAACCATGCGCGTGTGAAAAGCATCAGTGATTGACTCTTGGATTTGGTTTATTTAGAAGATGAATTCCTTCCTCTTGGTCCCTCTGCGATCTTTGCCTCCTGAGGTCTTTGCCTGACATCTCCATAAAGCAAAATGGAGAGAGTGAGAGAGAGAGATTGAGAGAGAGAGAGAGAGAGAGAGGAAGGTAGCTAGCAAGAGAAAAGAGATGTGGAAGGGGAAGAAGAGAGAGAGAGAGAGAGAGAGAGAGAGAGAGAGAGAGAGAGAGAGAGAGAAGTCAAGTAGCAGCAAAATCTTCCAAATCGCCACATTCAGGGATTTACGATCGTTCTGGGTGATTCGGGGCCCCCCAGACAGCATGAGTGTGTTCGACTGTGTGTGTGTGCGTGTGTGTGTGTGTTTGAGTGTGTGTGTGAACATACTCAGTGGCTTGCCTCAGCTGAAACAGCTCGTGTTCCACTACACCTGCTTGCATCTGGAGGGGCAACAGAGGGACAGTGTGTGCGTGTGTGTGTTTAGAGGAAGATGCAGAACGTCTTTGCCTGGCTTCTACCTCCAGCTCTTCCTTCGGGGCAGTACTTTCCATATACCCCATGATTGGTTTGTTGTCACTATTTTTCCGACATATCGTACATTCACTTTTATAACCAGAAAATGACAGGATACTATTGGTTCAAGATGCTCAACGCCCACATATTTGGACATGCATTCAACAGAAGGATGTTTTTCTTTGAAAGTTAGCAACCAGATGTTTAATATCACCACCCCTCCTTGTGAATCTTTAATGCCTGTCACAGGTCACAGAATAGGCGAAGGTTCTGGAATCAAGGCCGTTGTCTTTCATTGAGAACATTCATTTTCCAAAGCAACTGCCATCCATCGTTACTCGACTTGGCTCTGTAACTAAACAAATTACTAATCTGAGGGCTGGTAGGATTATTGGATACCTTAATGGAAGCTCCTGGATGCTTGAGTTACAGAGTTCATCCTGGGTTTACATTCTCGTCTCCTCATCATCCCCTTCACTCTTTGCCATCTCTCTCCAACATCAGAGGTTGCTCCGGAAAAGCTTGTTTATATAACTTTACAGCACTTTTCCTGCTCAGCTCTATCTTCTCTGCACTCTTTTTTTTAATCCTTCCTCAAACTCGCCATGTTTCATTTCTCCTTTCGACAAATAAATCCTCAAAATCTCCAGTCCTCTTCAGCCAAATGGACCTCAGGAGGCGCATATTTAAAAGGCTACTCCTCTCGATGAGACAGCCTATGAAATGATAGAGGCTGCGGGCAGATGGGTTCATTTATTTTCCTAACAGATTCCTGGTGCAGATTAATATCTCTCAGTACTTGTTTCTCCCTTGAGGCAATGATGGCCCTGGGTGCAGTGGCATTCTGTGATGTGTTCTCAACAGGAAATAGGGAGACATGCCCTACCCTGCCCTGTCTGTCAACACTCAGCATGATTGTGTCCAAGCCAAACTCCATCCGGGCCACAATGTAAACGTGCCTTCAAGGGTTCTATTAAAGTGGGTCCTCTGAGAATCTGTGATTTGACTTACTCTTATTTCACTACTTTCTAGAACCTCTCTCTTGCTCTCTTTAATCTTGTCTGCAAAAAGGAGTAAAAGGAATACAGTTGGTTTTCCTCAAATGGGGTAGCCATTAGATTGGCAGTGACAAAACAGCCTGTTCGAAATAGAGAAAGACCAGGCAAAAGAAGAGAAACAAAGTAAAGAGGGGCCAGGATAAAAAATCCCCACAAATGCAAGCTGTGTGAGTGCTTCCAATTGGATGCTAAAATATTTACTTTTGTCTTCCCTGTGGGAGGCCTTGCTTTCCCAGGCCTGCTTTCGGTCTGCTAGGGCCAGCACCGAAACGAGGGCTTGTCTGGGCATTCATCTTCAACTGCTGAGACATCAGAGCAGCCGGTAATTGTTCCTTTCCTCTGTGTCTGTGTGAGAGAGAGAGAAACAGAAGGAAAGACAGATTATGTGTGTGTACAAGTGTGTGTGTGTGTGTGTGTGTGTGTGTGTGTGTGTGTGTGTGTGTGTGTGTGTGTGTGTGTGTGTGTGCGGAGTGTGTGTGTGTGTGTGTGCGTGTGTGAAAACCGAACTCTAAGGCTGAAAGAGTAGGCCTACAAGAGTCTAAGAACTCAAAGCAACACTAGCAACAAGAAATCTTTGGTTTACGATCACCCACATCTCCCACACAATGGACCATAAATCCCAGCTACCTTCCAGATGTTGCCTGATGAGATACCTTTTTATCAGCTAATCGGGCATTTTGGTTTCATCCTCATCATTTTATGAAATTAAAGCTGTATTCGGCATTTGTATTTCGTAGAATTGTTTCGTTATTTTGGAAGTAGTAGAAAAAGGCCATTAGGAAAAAAAAAAACAGAACCTGTAATTGTCGTCGTCGTCGCATAAATCCAGCGCTCCCTGTAGCCTTCCACCAATCAGGTTCGGAGGGAGGGATAGCTGCATGTCAATCACAGCTGTGAGCAAGCCACTGCAGCGAGGGAGGGATTTGAGAGGCCGTTTAGGAGCATAGTAGAGACGGGGAGGGACCAGAGAGTTGTAATATTTTGACGGGACATGCCTGAGGCTGCCCACCCTCCTCAAACCCAAAATGCTGAAAAAACACTGTTCGTTTGTATTGAAAATGTGTTTTCTAAATGACTCAAAAGCTTTAATAGCACAAACGAAAATATTTACAGCACAAACCAGCACAAACGCAGCACAAACGAACTACAGTGTTATTTCAGCATTTTGGGTTTGAGGGGGGCCAGCTTCACAAAGGTTAAGTCTCGGTGTTACGTAGACCTGGCGAATACAGCTTTAATAATGATTAAAAATTTGAATTGTTTGACAGACCCCATTACTATACTATAGCAACAGAAAAACAGTTTGCATGCTGTGGCAGTATCATTGAGAAGGTTTTGTGTACCTTAGATAGCTATAGCTCATTGGTTGCTTTTTTATTTACATGCATTTAGCAGATGATTTTATCCACATCAACTTAATAAAGACTGTCTGTACTTTATCAGAATTGAAACGATTTCTGCCCAAACACATTGCCTCTGCTTCTATACTAACCCCCCCCCCCCAAACCGAAAAATGCTGAAATAACACTGTAGTTCGTTTGTGCTGTGTTTGTGCTGGTTTGTGCTGTAAATATTTTCGCTTGTGCTATTAAAGCTTTTGAGTAATTTAGAAACACATTTTCAATACAAACGAACAGTGTTTTTTCAGCATTTTGGGTTTGAGGAGGGTGGGCAGCCTCAGGCATGTCCCGATAGAGACGCGTCTACACAGAATCTGAATTTTCCTCAGGCGATGATAACGTGACCATTCACTACCCCTACATTTTATAAATTTTATAAATTTGTTTTGGAAATGATAAAATGAACAAGCTGCTCTTTATTGTTATGGTTTTAGATGCTAGCGCTTGTGTCTACTGTCATAAATTAAATCCTTCAATTTACATCCTGCTATTGTTTATGTTAAATTGGCTTCTATGTGTGGTAGGCCTATTCCAAATTATGTTTTTTGTTGTTGAAACATATTTCCACAATTGCACAATTGCACTTTTTTTAGGGCAATTCTTGTTCAGGAAATGACAGTAGATAAACACATTTTGCTAAACACTTCATTTTAAAGACAGCTGAACAGTTTAATATGTGTTATATGCATAATATGTGTTATATGCAGATATGCATAATCTACGCTATTTTGACCAAGTGATGCTGTTTTCAATCAAAATTCATTATGTGTTCATGTAGGCCATACCTGGGCAAACTAAGGGGCCACATGCGGCCCCTTGAGCTATATAATCCGGCCCGTGGAGCCTTCCCAAAATAAAGTAATTTCTCATTTAGCCAAGGTGACTTAGATTAAAGGTCTGATTTATCAAATTTATTGTATTCATAAAATACAAATCCCACCCTTTTAAACCTGCATGTTAACATGTTTTCTGAAGAAAGTGGGGCTACTGACTTGAGACTTGCCAATTTACTGGCATCATCCGGTTGACCGTTAACTCCCGGCCCATTAGTCAAAATCTAAAACCCGTGGCCCTTCGGCCAAAATAATTGCCCACCCCTGATGTAGGCTATATGCAGGTATAATCCATTCAAGGCCAGCACCTGAACATGTATGTGAAAATGTCACAACACTCTGGTACTACACTGCCCTCTACTGGAGAGATAGCCATTACACAGACATAATCACTTGCAGTGGCAACACTATTGTTGGGGGCTTGTGCCATTTGCCTGCTGCCCCCATGCTACATACTGTCCCACATCACTGTTGTGCCGCTTGCCTACTGTCACATAACATTGCCCCAAGCTAAGCTAAATGCTTCCAGCATTATAGCCTATGGGGATAGGCAGAGAGCAAAAACTGTAGGCTGCTGTTTGTTTGTTTGTTTTTTAGCAACCAAATGTGTGGTGTTTTTTATTTTTATTTTATTTTTTTAGAACTTTTCTTTGCAGTACCGCATAGAGGGAGGACCCTCCCCATTTCAATTCATTGCATGATGTACCATGTGCAATAATAGGTAGCCTGCATGTTTGAAAAAAAAGGTCTATCTCTATCCTTAATAATGCATTTTATACAGATAATGTAGCCTAGTTATTTATTCCTGCTATATATTCAGAACATCACACACACACACACACACACACACACACACACACACACACACACACACACACACACACACACACACACACACACACAGGCCTTTTGCACTCTCTGTAAAACCTTGAACTTATTCATGGACATACCCATTTAACTATTGTTTGAAGGAGGGACGTAAATTCTGGGCCTTCAGAATGGAATCAAATATTATCAATGCAATTTTCAGTATAGCCAGAGACACTTATATAGGAGTATAGCTCAGTTAAAATACTTTGATGATCACCTGCATGTTTTGTAATTGACACTGCTTTGTTTAATTTGATCATTATGCTTTGTTAAAACTTAAGCTCATCTGAATTTGAACTAAGCCCTTGAATACATCATCAGTTTGTTAGCAGTAATCTTACAAAGATAAACAGAACACAATGGGGAAAGGGATAACATACCTACAAGTAAGTGTACATTTTACAAATAATATACTGTAGCCTAGGTCAGCCCATTGATTTAAACCTCTTGAACTCAGGAAGTGTCAGATTGTTTCATATTAGACTTTTTGTCTAAAAGTGTGTGTGTAGTCTGTGTTTATAAATGGCCACTGTTTGTGTAGACTAATGACATGCTTAGCGTGGAATGACCAAATTACTATTTCAAAAGGACCTTCATCATAAAATAATTAAATAGCCTAAAATATCTGCTAACTCTGATCTAGGCAATAGGCTGTTTTCTGTTCATTTGAGTAGTGGGTCTTATTGATGCCAATTGTCGTCAGATTGCATATGAATTAAGTTAGACCTGATGAAAATGGAATAGGCCTGCCTGTTCTATCTTCTTAAGTCTTGTGACTTCTATGGTCAAGGCCTAACTTCATTTAGGGTCAGTTTGAGGGCTGAGAACCTAAAGGCCGTTAATCAACACCTGATAAGTTCTGATAAGTTCTTTCCACTGACAAAATAAGTAAAATATTCATAAGTTAGAGTTATTAAACAAAAAACTAAAGTCTTAACTGGGAACCAATCTGACAGAAAGGCGAAACTGCATGTTAACTAAAAGAAAAAAACAAAAAACAAAAGGCTAATAATTAACTATTAGTTTGTCTATGAAATGTCACTTACGTCCTTTATGCTCCCTGCCCTAGATGTCATCAATCAGAAATGTCCATAAACTAACAATACATCAGCAAGTTCACTTTTTTTGCTACCACACTCATTACAGTGCATGCAAAGCGATGCACTGTACTGTTCTCCGTTGGCTTCTTCTTCTTTTTATTATTACAGTGCATGCAAAGCGATGCACTGTACTGTTCTCCGTTGGCTTCTTCTTCTTTTTATTACAGTGCATGCAAAGCGATGCACTGTACTGTTCTCCGTTGGCTTCTTCTTCTTTTTATTACAGTGCATGCAAAGCGATGCACTGTACTGTTCTCCGTTGGCTTCTTCTTCTTTTTATTATTACAGTGCATGCAAAGCGATGCACTGTACTGTTCTCCGTTGGCTTCTTCTTCTTTTTATTATTACAGTGCATGCAAAGCGATGCACTGTACTGTTCTCCGTTGGCTTCTTCTTCTTTTTATTACAGTGCATGCAAAGCGATGCACTGTACTGTTCTCCGTTGGCTTCTTCTTCTTTTTATTATTACAGTGCATGCATAGCGATGCACTGTCTTGTTATCCGTTGGCTTCTTCTTCTTCTTCTTATTCTTATTATTCTTCTATGCACGCTTTTCTCAATAACCGTTTCACCTAGAAACTTCATTCAAACTTCATCTTGTAGGTCTCAATTTCTATTGTTATGCTAAGACTTTTCTCTTTTCTACTGTTTTTACTTTTTCCACTATCTGCGATAAACGAGCGAAAAAGAGCTTTTTTTCCAGAAATGATGGAATTTTGATAGTTCCATAACAGAATTCTACTTCCTACTGTTGCTTCCCTTAACTACTGTAAACATTCTATTGTTGCTTTCTTGACTACTGTAAACATTCCAGAGAACTTTCAGCAGACTAGTGGAACTTCTAGGATTCTATTTCCACGAACATTCTGTTATCTGCTTTATTAACCTTTCCAGTTCATTTCTATTAAACTAATGGGCTATTTAAGGTTTTTTCACTTCCATTTGCTGAGCGAGCCTCTTTGCCTTTCCCCTCTTCTACTGTCTTTTTCTATTCAATTCTCTGTATCATCTATTCAACTTTTGACAACTTTTTCATCTTTGTCATTTTTTTCTTTGATTCTCTGTATTATCTGTTCAACTTTTGGCAACTATTTACCTCTTCACATTTTTGTCTTCAATTCTCTGTATCATCTATTAAACTTTTTGGCAACCTTTCAAGCCTAGTCTACATATTTTCCTTTTTTTCTCCTCAATTCTCTGTATTATATTCAACATTTTTTGCAACTTTTTTTTTTTTTTTTACATCTTTTCCTATTTCAACATTTTTAAACAAATTGACACAAAGCAACTTTTTATGTAATCATCAACAACAAACCATTTGACCTTTCACCACTAATTTCTACTGATACAGGCCATGTTCATTCGAACGATCATCAACTATCTTTTTTTTTCAACTATTCAATAATCACCCATTCATCAACATTAACAATAGTCACTGCTAACAACTCCCATGATGAGCAATATACATAGCAACCAACAAGATCAATGTAGCAACTAGGGTTGGGACATGATTTTCGAATATTCGAAAATCGACAGTGCGTTCGAATATCGAATAGTTAAATCGAATACTGTTTCAGCCATATCATCATAAAAATAACAAAAACCGTTTTGAAAAAGACGTTTCCTAACCAATGTTTCATGCAACGCGCAATTTAGCCTGAAGGTGCCGCTAACAATAAACCTACCTGTAGCCTACAGCGGTAGTAGCAGTCCTATACAATAACAGGCGGCCAAGGAACAGAAATCGATTTTCGAATAATATTCGAATACTTGTCATCGATTTTCGAATAGTGTTTTTACCCAAAATTCCCAACCCTAGTAGCAACCAACATATCCGCCCTCGCAATGACCTAGTAGCAACCTCAGACACCCCTACAATGTCCTGGGAACCAGTTCCACAATGATGACATGGCAATTGACATAGCAACCAACATGCTCAACATGGCAAACAGCATAGCAACCACCATATCTGCCCTAGCAACAGCCTAGCAACTGCCTCCAGCAGCCTTTACAGCGATTCCAGCAATAATGATATAGCAATGAACATAGCAACCAACATGATCAACATAGCAACCAGCATAGCAACCTACATGTCCACCCTAGCAACTGCCTAACAACAACCTTAAGCACTAATGCCACCTTCCAGGAAGCACTTCCACAATGATGACCAAGCAATGAACATTGCAACTAACATGATCAACGTAGCAACCAGCATAGCAAACAACATATCTGCCCTGGCAACAGCCTAACAACAACCTCAAGTAGCCCTGCAATGTCCTAGGAACGGCTTCCACACTGATGACCAAGCACTAGACATAGCAACCAACATAACAAGCAGCATAGCAACCACCATATCCGCCCTAGCAACGGCCTAACAATAACCAAAAGTGTAGCTGGCCTTGTGTAACGGAGGCCAGCTAGCGCGGCTAGCGCGGCGGTAGTGTGTAAATCCTCATCACCCAATTCCATGGGCGCTTCTAACACGCTGAGTTAGAAGCTTGGGCTTTTAGCTCAGTTGGTTAGAGTGTTCCATTCCCACGCCGGGATATTGTAGCTTGCGGGGTGGCGTGTGCGGTGCGGACCGCCACCGGCTACACTTGTAATCAACATACTGTAGCAACCAACACAGCAACCAGCACCATTTTCTTTTTTTTTTCAACTATTCAACTACATGATCAAGGTAGCAACATTTTCTTTGCTACTTAACTAGTAACTTTGATTGCCTAAACAAGTTTCCTCTTTACTCTACTTTTCTACTTTTTTTTTCTAATGTCACTTTCTAAGTGCACTTTTTTAAACGTTTGCATGCACTGTGTAATTCCTTGGAATTGCAAATCTAGTTATTATTATTATTCTTCAATGCTCGCTTTTTTCTCAATAACCGTTTCACCTAGAAACTTCATTCAAACTTCATCTCGTAGGTCTCGATTTGTGTTGTTATGCTATGAAATTTCACTTTTCTACTATTTTTACTTTTTCTACTATCTGCGATAAACGAGCGAAAAAAGTGCTTTTTTTCACAATTTATGGAATTTTCAGAGTTCCACAACAGAATAGACTTGTTTCACACCTGAACATTCCGAGGTTCTAAAAGCATTCCATGGTAGTAAACTGAACATTCTATCATTGAAATGCATTGGATTTATGCCTCTTTCTGACTTGAAAAAAATGGGTAATAACATTTCAAACATGTCTAAATTCACTTTCTTTCAAATAATACAAATTTGAAGCACACAAATTTGGAGGTCCCGAATAGATATAAGTGGTTTTACATTTATGCGCAAGAAGCTTCAATCTATTCGGGACCTCCAAATTTGTGTGCTTCAAATGTATATTATTTGAAAGAAAGTGAATTTAGACATGTTTTAAATGTTTTTACCCATTTTTTTCAAGTCAGAAAGAGGCAAAAATCCAATGCATTTCAATGATAGAATGTTCAGTTTACTACCATGGAATGTCGGAATGTTCAGGTGTGAAACAAGTCCATTCTACTTCCTATTGTTGCTACCTTAACTACTGTAAACATTCTATTGTTGCTTTCTTGACTACTGTAAACATTCCAGAGAACTTTCAGCAGACTAGTGGAACTTCTAGGATTCTATTTCCACGAACATTCTGTTATCTGCTGTATTAACCTTTCCAGTTCATTTTTATTAACCTAATGGGCTATTTAAGCTTATTAACTTCCATTTGCTGAGGCAAAGGGCTCGCAAAGCGAGCCTCTTTGCCTTTTCCCTCTTCTACTGTCTTTTTCTTTTCAATTCTCTGTATCATCTATTCAACTTTTAACAACTTTTTCATCTTTGCCATTTTTTTCTTTGATTCTCTGTATTATCTGTTCAACTTTTGGCAACTATTTACGTCTTCACCTTTTTGTCTTCAATTCTCTTCAATTATCTATTCACTTTTTAATCGACATTTTACATTTTTGCCTATTTCCCTTCAACTTTTTGCCAACTTTTTACTGTACATCTCTGCCTTTTTCTCTTCAATTCTCTGTATTATCTCTTCAACTTTTTGGCAACCTTTCAGGCCTAGCCTACATATTTTCCTTTTTTTCTCTTCAATTCTCTGTATTATATTCAACATTTTTTGCAACTTTTTTCCCACGTCTTTTCCTATTTCAACTATTTCCTATTTCAACATTTTTAAACAAATTTACACAAAGCAACTTTTTATGTAATCATCAACAACGAACCATTTGACGCAGCCAAAGGCTTCGTCCACCTTTTACCACTAATTTAACTACTGATACGGGCCATGTTCATTCAAACTATCATCAACTATCTTTTTTTTTTAACTATTCAATATCACCCATTCATCAACATTGACAATAGCCACTGCTAACAACTCCCATGATGACCTAGCAATATATCAACCAACAAGATCAATGTAGCAACCAACATATCCGCCCTCGCAATGGCCTAGTAACAACCTCAGATACCCCTACAATGTCCTGGGAACCAGTTCCACAATGATGACATGGCAACTGGCATAGCAACCAACATGCTCAACATGGCAAACAGCATAGCAACCACCATATCCGCCCTAGCAACAGCCTAGCAACTGCCTCCAGCAGCCTTGCAATGTCTTTACAGCCACTCCAGCAATAATGATATAGCAATGAACATTGCAACCAACATGATCAACGTAGCAACCAGCATAGCAACCTACATGTCCACCCTAGCAACTGCCGAACAACATCCTCAAGCACCAATGCCACCTTCCAGGAAGCACTTCCACAATGATGACCTAGCAATGAACATTACAACCAACATGATCAACGTAGCAACCACCATAACTTACCTGGCAACAGCCTAACAACAACCTCAAGAAGCCCTGCAATGTCCTAGGAACCGCTTCCACACTGATGACCAAGCACTAGACATTAGAGCTTGAAACGGGCCTTAAAACTAAGACCCGAACCGGCCCCAGCCCGAGAGAACTCCACCCGAGCCCGCCCCGGCCCGTATGATTGACAGCTTCATAGAGCCCGAACCCGTTTGCAACCCGACATTTTTCAATTGTGCGCATATCAAAGCAGTCAACAATGAGTCATTTTTGCTGAACATTTCTACGTTTTTTATTCAGATTAGTTAGCCTACAGATGTCTGAAGTTCAAGAACTTCAAGGCTAAAATAAATGATCTGCCCAAAGTTAAAAGAAAAATAACCAGTTGTCTTGCTGTCATAGCCTACTTTAACATCATGTCGCACTTCTTGCATTTGACATACCCCACTGCCTCGTTTTTCTCATTGTGAACGTGCTCAAAATGTTTCCACACCTCCGACCTCGCATTTACTGGCTCGACCAACATGAATTCGCCAAGGGCTAATCTCCGTTTAACTTCTTCTACATCCATTTTGCATCTACTAACGCATGCCTGTAGATCGAACGTTACGCGTATCATGTGATCGCATATTTGCCGCGCATCGTCTTTCAGCCCGAGCCCGAGCCGGGCCCGCTTGGAATATTGAAATTAGACCCCGAACCGGCCCGAACCCGGCAGGTCCTGTTGGGCCCCGTCGGGTTCGGGCAAATATTTCCAGCTCTACTAGACATAGCAACCAACATGATCAATGTAACAACCAGCATAGTAACCACCATATCCGCCCTAGCAACGGCCTAACAACAACCAAAAGTACCCTTGCAATCAACATAACCAATACAGCAACCAGCGCCATTTTCTTTTTTTTTTTTCAACTATTCAACAACATGATCAAGGTAGCAACATTTTCTTTGCTACTTGACTAGTAACTTTGATTGCCTAAACAAGTTTCCTCTTTACTCTACTTTTCTACTTTTTTTCTACTATCACTTTCTAAGTGTACTTTTTTAAACGTTTGCATGCACTGTGTAATTCCTTGGAATTGCAAATCTAGTTATTATTATTATTCTTCAATGCTCGCTTTTTCTCAATAACCGTTTCACCTAGAAACTTCATTCAAACTTCATCTCGTAGGTCTCGATTTGTGTTGTTATGCTATGACATTTCACTTTTCTACTATTTTTACTTTTTCTACTATCTGCGATAAACGAGCGAAAAAAGTGCTTTTTTTCACAAATTATGGAATTTTCAGAGTTCCACAACAGAATTCTACTTCCTATTGTTGCTACCTTAACTACTGTAAACATTCTATTGTTGCTTTCTTGACTACTGTAAACATTCCAGAGAACTTTCAGCAGACTAGTGGAACTTCTAGGATTCTATTTCCACGAACATTCTGTTATCTGCTGTATTAACCTTTCCAGTTCATTTCTATTAAACTAATGGGCTATTTAAGCTTATTTCACTTCCATTTGCTGAGGCAAAGGGCTCGCGAAGCGAGCCTCTTTGCCTTTTCCTCTTCTACTGTCTTTTTCTTTTCAATTCTCTGTATCATCTATTCAACTTTTAACAACTTTTTCATCTTTGCCATTTTTTTCTTTGATTCTCTGTATTATCTGTTCAACTTTTGGCAACTATTTACGTCTTCACCTTTTTGTCTTCAATTCTCTTCAATTATCTATTCACTTTTTCATCGACATTTGACATTTTTGCCTATTTCCCTTCAAGTTTTTGCCAACTTTTTACTGTACATCTTTGCCTTTTTCTCTTCAATTCTCTGTATTATCTCTTCAACTTTTTGGCAACCTTTCAGGCCTAGCCTACATATTTTCCTTTTTTTCTCTTCAATTCTCTGTATTATATTCAACATTTTTTGCAACTTTTTTCCACATCTTTTCCTATTTCAACTATTTCCTATTTCAACATTTTTAGACAAATTTACACAAAGCAACTTTTTATGTAATCATCAACAACGAACCATTTGACGCAGCCAAAGGCTGCGTCCACCTTTATCACTAATTTAACTACTGATATGGGCCATGTTCATTCGAACTGTCATCAACTATCTTTTTTTTTCACCTATTCAATAATCACCCATTCATCAACATTAACAATAGCCACTGCTAACAACTCCCATGATGACCTAGCAATATATCAACCAACAAGATCAATGTAGCAACCAACATATCCGTCCTCGCAATGGCCTAGTAACAACCTCAGACACCCCTATGGCAATTGACATAGCAACCAACATGCGCAACATGGCAAACAGCATAGCAACCACCATATCCGCCCTAGCAACAGCCTAGCAACTGCCTCCAGCAGCCTTGCAATCTTGGTCTTTAGAACCACTCCATCAATAATGATATAGCAATGAACATGGCAACCAACATGATCAACGTAGCAACCAGCATAGCAACCTACATGTCCACCCTAGCAACTGCCGAACAACAACCTTAAGCACCAATGCCACCTTCCAGGAAGCACTTCCACAATGACCTAGCAATGAACATTGCAACCAACATGATCAACGTAGCAACCACCATAACTTACCTGGCAACAGCCTAGCAACAACCTCAAGAAGCCCTGCAATGTCCTAGGAACCGCTTCCACACTGATGACCAAGCACTAGACATAGCAACCAACATGATCAATGTAACAACCAGCATAGTAACCACCATATCCGCCCTAGCAACGGCCTAACAACAACCAAAAGTACCTTTGCAATCAACATAACAACCAATACAGCAACCAGCACCATTTTCTTTTTTTTTCAACTATTCAACAACATGATCAAGGTAGCAACATTTTCTTTGCTACTTGACTAGTAACTTTGATTGCCTAAACAAGTTTCCTCTTTACTCTACTTTTCTACTTTTTTTCTACGATCACTTTCTAAGTGTACTTTTTAAACGTTTGCATGCACTGTGTAATTCCTTGGAATTGCAAATCTAGTTATTATTATTATTCTTCAATGCTCGCTTTTTCTAATAACCGTTTCACCTAGAAACTTCATTCAAACTTCATCTCGTAGGTCTCGATTTGTGTTGTTATGCTATGACATTTCACTTTTCTACTATTTTTACTTTTTCTACTATCTGCGATAAACGAGCGAAAAAAGTGCTTTTTTTCACAAATTATGGAATTTTCAGAGTTCCACAACAGAATTCTACTTCCTATTGTTGCTACCTTAACTACTGTAAACATTCTATTGTTGCTTTCTTGACTACTGTAAACATTCCAGAGAACTTTCAGCAGACTAGTGGAACTTCTAGGATTCTATTTCCACGAACATTCTGTTATCTGCTGTATTAACCTTTCCAGTTCATTTCTATTAACCTAATGGGCTATTTAAGCTTATTTCACTTCCATTTGCTGAGGCAAAGGGCTCTCTTCTACTGTCTTTTTCTTTTCAATTCTCTGTATCATCTATTCAACTTTTAACAACTTTTTCATTTTTGCCATTTTTTTCTTTGATTCTCTGTATTATCTGTTCAACTTTTGGCAACTATTTACGTCTTCACCTTTTTGTCTTCAATTCTCTTCAATTATCTATTCACTTTTTCATCGACATTTGCCATTTTTGCCTATTTCCCTTCAACTTTTTGCCAACTTTTTACTGTACATCTTTGCCTTTTTCTCTTCAATTCTCTGTATTATCTCTTCAACTTTTTGGCAACCTTTCAGGCCTAGCCTACATATTTTCCTTTTTTCTCTTCAATTCTCTGTATTATATTCAACATTTTTTGCAACTTTTTTCCACATCTTT
>JAODXP020000255.1:0-5000 GCA_027497455.2 Sardinella longiceps | reverse complement strand
ACACACACACACACACACACTGACCACTCTCACACATTTGCACGCACACACACACAAGAGCATGATGGATGTGTGTGTGTGTGTGTGTGTGTGTGTGTGTGTGTGTGTGTGTGTGTGTGCGCATGTGGACATTTGAGCAATCAGTGTGTATTAGGGCTTTTCCACTCAATAGAAACTACTCGACTCGGTCCTTTTCCATTCATAAAAAAAAATACCAGCTTGGCCTGAATGACGTTAGTGGGACTTCACTTTTCTGCGACATAAATTAGCAGAGAATTAGCACCGGTGAATTAGCACCGACAGCTAACCCATTGGGGCAGAATGTTTGAGCATGTTATGATGTTTTTAACATCATAACATGCTCAAAATCTCACCCCAAAAGCTGTGCAACCTCAGTGAACAACTTACAACGCAGAACTGAAGAGTGTATGACTTAAAATGACTAAAATAGTGGTTAAAGCAGCAACATACCTGTTTGCTTACATCCTGGCTTCCGCTAATCAAAGTCAATTCTGTTTTACTCCCTCAATGGCAGAGACGAAAACTTGAATTTTTGCAGGCGAAATGAACCATATTCTTCCTTTTTGTGTTCAAACATTACTAACCATGTTACAATAGCTGTAATGAGTCAGCACAAAAGAGTTATCTCATCTGTTCATGATATGTTCTTACTCAAGTTTTTGTCTCTGCCATTGAGGGAGTAAAGTAACAGAAGCCAGGATGTACACAAACAGGTATGTTGCCGCTTTCACGACCACACTTTGAACCACTTTTTTAGTCATTTGAGGTCATACACACTACCGTTCTGCGTTATAAGGTGTTCACTGATGTTGCACAGCTTTTGGGGTGAGATTTGGAGCATGTTACGATGTTAAAAGCACAGTAAAATTCTGCCCCAATGGATAAGTGGTCAGTGCTAATTCTCTGGCCAAGGAAATGTTGTGAGTTGGACCCAAATTTCTCACGTCTTCGGTACTGACAAGTCTCGAGCAGCTTGAGAAATAGTCTTCCTCCGGCTCTCCATTCTCCTCTTTACCTGGCTGGTTCTAGTAGTAAAACACTGGTAAAATAGACGCTCAGCAGAGTCACGTGTTTGACTTCAGTCGATCACCCAATCAGTGGCCAGCAGCCACAAAATAGTACCTACTCAGCACAGGTACAATCCCCAGTCGAAAAGGTCTGAAAGTGAGTAGAGTAGAGATGAGTAGAGTAGAGTAGAGATGAGTAGAGTAGAGTGAGTAGAGATGAGTAGAGATGAGTAGAGTAGAGTAGAGTAGAGATGAGTAGAGTAGAGATGAGTAGAGAGTGAGATGAGTAGAGTAGAGTAGAGTATGAGATAGAGTAGAGATGAGTAGAGATAGAGTAGAGTGGAGATAGAGTAGAGATGAGTAGAGATGAGTAGAGGTAGAGTAGAGTAGAGATGAGTAGAGATAGAGTAGAGTAGAGATGAGTAGAGATGAGTAGAGTAGTGTAGAGATGAGTAGGATAGTGTAGAGATGAGTAGAGTAGATGAGTAAGATGAGTAGAGTGGTAGTAGAGATGAGTAGAGTGAGTAGAGTGATAGAGGATGAGTAGAGTAGAGTAGAGATGAGTAGAGGTAGAAGTAGATGTAGAGTAGAGTAGTGTAGAATGAGTAGAGTAGTGTAAGAGATGAGTAGAGTAGAGATGAGTAGAGTAGTGGTGTAGAGATAGAGTGAGAGTAGAGTAGAGATGAGTAGAAGTGAGATGAGTAGAGTAGTGTAGATGAGTAGGTAGATGTAGAGTAGAGATGAGTAGAGTAGAGATAGTGAGTAGTGTAGAGATGAGTAAGTAGAGTAGAGATGAGTAGAGTAGAGATAGAAGATGAGTGAGTAGAGTAGGGATGAGTAGAGTAGAGGTAGAGTAGAGATGAGTAGAGTAGAGATGAGTAGAGTAGTGTAGAAGATGAGTAGAGTAGAGGTAGAGATGGTAGTAGAGTATGAGATGAGTGAGAGGTAGAGATGAGTAGGTAGGATGAGTAGAGATGAGTAGAGGTAGAGATGGTAGTGTAAAGATGAGTACTGTATGTACTTTAAGGGTCCAGTGGAAAAGGGTGAATAAAGGACTTTAAAGGCCAGTGATGAGCAGAGCCTCAGGCAGAACCCTTACTGCACATTACTACACTGAGAGAGACAGAGGCAGAGTGTGTGTGTGTGTGTGTGTGTGTGTGAGACTGAAAGACTGTTTTAGTCATTAATTATTCACTAAAGAGGCTGTTATCTGATTGATCAATGGATGAGATTAAGATTGTCCCCGAGGGACTCTCTCTCTTCTCTCTGTCAGACACACACACACACACTCACACACACACACACACACACACACACTCACACACGTCTACTTATTTATGACTAGTTCCAACTAGCTGCCCTGTCATTACTAGTCAGTCAAACCTGTCTCCTCCTCTCTCCTCCTCTCTTCTCCTCCCTCGTCCTCCCCCTTCTCCTCCTCTCTTCTCCTCCTCTCTTCTCCTCCCTCCTCCTCCCCCTTCTCCTCCTCTCTGGAGAAGAGTGTTGGTAGGGCTACCTGTTGCTAAGCTAACAGAGATGGGTTTGGTGGTGGTAGAGGTATGGCGTGCTAAGCTAACAGAAACTGGTGTGGTGTTGGTAGGGCTACCTGTTGCTAAGCTAACAGAGATGGGTTTGGTGGTGGTAGAGGTATGGCGTGCTAAGCTAATAGAAACTGGTGTGGTGTTGGTAGGGCTACCTGTTGCTAAGCTAACAGAGATGGGTTTGGTGGTGGTAGAGGTATGGCGTGCTAAGCTAATAGAAACTGGTGTGGTGTTGGTAGGGCTACCTGTTGCTAAGCTAACAGAAACTGGTGTGGTGTTGGTAGGGTTACCTGTTGCTAAGCTAACAGAGATGGGTTTGGTGGTGGTAGAGGTATGGCATGCTAAGCTAATAGAAACTGGTGTGGTGTTGGTAGGGCTACCTGTTGCTAAGCTAACTGAAATGGGTTTGGTGGTGGTAGAGGTATGGCGTGCTAAGCTAACAGAAACTGGTGTGATGTTGGTAGGGTTACCTGTTGCTAAGCTAACTGAAATGGGTTTGGTGTTGGTAGAGGTATGGCGTGCTAAGCTAACAGAAACTGGTGTGGTGTTGTTAGGGCTACCTGTTGCTAAGCTAACAGAGATGGGTTTGGTGGTGGTAGAGGTATGGCGTGCTAAGCTAACGGTCATTGAGCTACATTTTGATGGCATCAGTGTGAATGGAATTATCAGGACATTGGAAGCGTCCCATAGGGTTAGAAGGTTTGATGTGTCCCATAGCTGCTATCTGAGGTGCTGTGTCCAGTGGGCTGTGTGTCCCATAGCTGCTATCTGAGGTGCTGTGTCCAGTGGGCTGTGTGTCCCATAGCTGCTATCTGAGGTGCTGTGTCCAGTGGTCTGTGTGTCCCATAGCTGCTATCTGAGGTGCTGTGTCCAGTGGGCTGTGTGTCCTGTGCTATCTGAGGTGCTGTGTCCAGTGGGCTGTGTGTCCCATAGCTGCTATCTGAGGTGCTGTGTCCAGTGGGCTGTGTGTCCCATAGCCGCTATCTGAGGTGCTGTGTCCAGTGGTCTGTGTGTCCCATTCGCCTTATTCACCCGGAACGTTCTAAAGACATTGAGGGGTACACTTCAGGGGTACACTCGGCTACACCGTTGCTACACAGCCAGCTGTCATGGCGCCTCACTGTTGTGTGCCGAAATGCACATCCTCAAAGAGGAAAAAATCATACCGTGGGCAGACTTTCCACCGTTTCCCAAAGAGCGGGCACTTCGTTTAACTTCCGTACACCTCAAGCGTCAAATTACGTTAAATTACGTCAAAATGGCCGCCAGGTGAATAACGCGAATAGCCGCTATCTGTGTCCAGTGGTGCAGTAACTCAGTGCTGTGTGCAGTAGAGCAGTAACTCAGTGCTGTGTCCAGTAGAGCAGTAACTCAGTGCTGTGTCCAGTGGAGACAGTAACTCAGTGCTGTGTCCAGTGGAGCAGTGGTCAGTAACTCAGTGCTGTGTCCAGTGGAGCAGTAACTCAGTGCTGTGTCCAGTGGAGCAGTAACTCAGTGCTGTGTGTCCAGTGGAGCAGTGGTCAGTAACTCAGTGCTGTGTGCAGTGGTGCTGTGTCCAGTGGAGCAGTGGTCAGTAACTCAGTGCTGTGTCCAGTGGTGTTGTGTCCAGTGGATGTCAGTGGTGCAGTAACTGGTGCTGTGTCCAGTGGTGTTGTGTCCAGTGGTGTTGTGTCCAGTGGTGTTGTGTCCAGTGGTGTTGTGTCCAGTGGTGCTGTGTCCAGTGGTGCTGTGTCCAGTGGTGTTGTGTCCAGTGGTGTTGTGTGCAGTGGTGTTGTGTCCAGTGGTGCTGTGTCCAGTGGTGTTGTGTCCAGTAGTGTTGTGTCCAGTGGTGCTGTGTCCAGTGGTGTTGTGTCCAGTAGTGCTGTGTCCAGTGGGCAGTAACTCTGCAGGGCTCCATCCAAAGCACTGGGTAGACTGGAGATGTGTGTTGCTAGGCTACCAGTGGCTGAAGGGAGTATATTTAGTTGGGCTAATGTTAGAAGTGCTACAAACACCAAACACCCACAAGCCCTCATGCCCTCTGGATTAGACACACACACACACACACACACACACACACATACACGCAAGCCCTCATGCCCTCTGGACCAGACACTCACACACACACACACACTCACACACACACACACACACACACACACACACACACACACACACCTGCAAGCCCTCATGCCCTCTGGACCAGACACACACACACACACACACACACACACACACCTGCAAGCCCTCATGCCCTCTGGACCAGACACACACACACACACACACCCACACACACACACACACCTGCAAGCCCTCATGCCCTCTGGTCCAGAATGGCATACAAATGTGTGGCGCACAGGGACTCAAAACTCTCTCTCTCACTCACACACACACAAAATACACACACAGTCACACACAGACACACACACGACACACACACACACACACACAC
>JAODXP020000254.1:0-17847 GCA_027497455.2 Sardinella longiceps | reverse complement strand
AGCTCAGAGCCAATACCAGAGCCACCATGTGACATAAAATGCAATGAGGGCTGCGCTAGGCCCTTTTTGTTCTGTGATTCCATACCGAAAGCAGGCGAGAAAATCGGCCATGGTCACCATGCTGCTTTGCAGAGTGAAAAGAAATTGAGTGTGCAAATGTAGCTGGTGGCGGTCCGCACCGCACACGGGTCTCGAACCCACCACCCCGCAAGCTACAAACTCCCGCCGTGGGAGTGGAACGCTCTAACCAACTGAGCTAAAAGCCCGAGCTTCTAACTCAGTGTGTTAGAAGCGCCCATGGAATTGGGTGATGAGGATTTACACACTACCACCGAGCTAGCCGTGCTAGCTGGCCTCCGTTACACTCACCCTCAAAATCCTCACTCCCATCCGGGTCACAGCACCAATGTAGCCAGTGGCGGTCCGCACCGCACACGGGTCTCGAACCCGCCACCCCGCAAGCTACAAACTCCCGGCGTGGGAGTGGAACGCTCTAACCAACTGAGCTAAAAGCCCGAGCTTCTAACTCAGCGTGTTAGAAGTGCCCATGGAATTAGGTGATGAGGATTTACACACTACCACCGAGCTAGCCGTGCTAGCTGGCCTCCGTTACACAAAGGAGCATGGGAACTAGAGATTAAGATTTTTGCCCGAACCCGACTGTTCGGGTCGGGTTCGGTCTTTTTCGGTCATTTTATTCGGGCTCGGGCTTGCGCGGTTATTGACAGATCAGGTGATGCATTTCGTAGCGCGAGATAGATTGTGATAGATAGAATTTATTTTAATTTGTCAAGAAAGACCAAGTGACCTGAAGCCTACAGTCAATAAATTATGTAAAAAAAAAAAAGTTTTAACAGCTCAATTTTGCCGTCATTCATTGTGTGCGGAACTGCCTGAATGACCCCATCCATGGAAGGCATAGGATTAATTCCTAACATGAGACAGGGGCAGGTTGTAATAGGCTACGGGAGCACAGCAGCAATAGTCTGAGCGAATTAGGGTTGAAGGTGGAAGTAAATATAGCCAAAGCATATTTGGTATCAATTGAACCACAATTTTATGTAGATTTAGGATATCAGGTGCCGGCAGAACCAAGATTTTCCAGAAAAAAGTTATTGAGCTTTGAGTGGACCATTAGTCCAAATGAATGGGATTCGGGTGGATTTTGTACTACTACTACATTTTGGCCTGAAGCATGAAGGGAGGACTAATTTCACCATACATCCCATACATTTTCTGAAAGCAAACACCTTCAGGATATTACATAGCATGATATGTTTGCCATTGAGGTATGCTCCACCCTACTTATTACAATAAATCCCAAAAATTAAGAAATTTGGCATTTGAAAAATTGGCCATTTTTGGTGACATTTAGGCCAGTGGCATGTAGGGGAAACATATTAGATCCCATAAACTATATATTTTCTGAAAGCTTATATGCCCAGGATTCCACCTGCAAGATATTTTCCACATCCTACCCCCTTTATTATTTTAAAGCTTATGCCTATTTAGGTGGAATATTAAAAAATATGGGCATTTCTTGAACAAAAGTGCCTATGGAATATGTTAGAAAGTAATAAACCTTGACAAGTAATACTTTTCTTGAAAGCAGGGGGCTTTAGGATCTCAGTAAACATAAATTTAGACAGGTTCCACCTCCTTCCTCCCCTTGATACCCATTTATAGGTCAGCGGGTACTGGTGATTTTGGTGTATAGAGAAAGCTATTCTACCCCTTATGCTATACCTTTTCTGAAAGCGTACACGCACAGGGTGTCATTTAAAGTGAATTGAGACAGGTCCCACCCTCTTCATCTCTTCACTATCCATGTATAAGGGTGCATTTGGGGCTAATTTGACTAGCGTATAGCTCATTAGCATATTAAAAATATTTTTCAGGAAAACTTGTAATACAAAAAATGCTACTTTCCATGGGTACTTTCATTGTATAAAGTTTTATGTCGATAGGACCAAAGGAAGAAAATAGCCCTATTCAGACCTATATAATAATCATTATACCATGGCCTATTCAAAGCCCTATAATTTTTTCCCGGTACAAATTGGTGCTGTAGGCACCCCAAATTCTTAATCTACAGAAAATTCTGCTTCAAATGATACAAAATATGCTTTGGCTATATTTACTTCCACCTTTGACCCTTTTTTGGGCTAATTCGCTTAGACTACAATTTAAATGTTCTACTCGCCAACAGCATGTCGCTCTTCATTTCTTTCGGGAAAGTTTGTCCATATTACCGCTTGAATTTGCAAGCTAATATCGATTTGACTGATTTCTGCGCACGAAAAGAATAACTTTTCACAGACTTTACAATGCATTGCGTTGCCTTGCGTAGGCTTATCGCAAACCGATGCCAGATTCACGTTAGCCTATATTTTCAACTTGCGCAGTGAAAGTGAAAGTAAGTCTCACGTTTAAACATTATTTTGTTGCCATTGTGTGGGGTCCGGGGATCATATGAAGAGTTCAGATGCAAAACCCCCTAAACACCATTTTTGTGAAAACTGAGTTAATGATATTGTGTGAATCCTGTATAAATCTAGAATATGTAAATGAAATGTTTTTGTGGAAAAAATAAAATAAAACCTGCTCCCCGCCGTGTCTAAAATATCTGTTTACAATCAAAACACTGTAAACGCCTGATAAAAAATGGCCTTTTTCTCAAAAAGTGGTCAAGTGGAGTTAGGGGGTTTTGCATCTGAACTCTTCATATGTCTAGGGGCAGCAAGGCATTGGATTAATTCCTAACATGAACAGTAGAAACTTCGTGCAGTGTTAGGATTTTTTACATTTTCATCGATGCATCCCTGCATCCCCGCTTCTGGCGCCTATGGCTGTGTGCGTGCAGTGGAATTTGTCGGGCTGTAAGCTGGTTCGGGCTTTGAAAAAAGCAACTTCATTCTGGCTCAAACAGGTTCGGGCAGAATCCTGTCGGGCTCGGGCCAGGTCGGGCCTAACTTTTAAGGCCCGATTAAAGCTCTAATGGGAACTCCTAGGCTAGCAAATCACACACCTAGAAAGGTATTTATTTAGCCTTACTTGTGTTGTACCTTGGATGCTAATGCTCTCTTTGTAAGGTTAAAAAGTTTGTTTAAAAGTGTCTGAATATAAAGTATAAATGACAAATTCGACTTACCATCAAAAGTTTTTTGACGAGTAAGAAAAACTTCAAACTTGCCAAGCAGCTCCTCTACACCTGCGATCACATCTGTAAAAAGTACAATAACAGAAGCAGTCATTGCAGAAGTGGACCAAATGATTTGTTCAGCTCAGTCCAAACTCTATGTAGCATGCATGATGCAATTCCAAGCTTACCAGTGGTGTTTAAGGTTGCAGACAAATTTCTGTGCAGATTTTCTATCAGACTAAGATTTGCATGTTCACTAATATCTGTCACAGAACAAGAGATTTAGTGAGAGTGAGGAAGTTAGCAAGAGATGGAGGAGAGTGACTAGTCACATGCACACAACCACACACAAACACACGCATTCACTTTGAGATAATTGAGAACATTGAAAGCACTGAACACAAAGAATAACTTTGCGATAACTTTTTTTTTTTCTCAATGTAAAGTTGCTGCTTTCTTATACATTGTCTTGTTTACTCTTAATGGAAAAATATATGACATTATAAGCACTTTTACTATGTCTATCTATAGCCATCTATATACACTAATGCCCTGTCCCATTACTACCACTTCCCCTCGATTTTTAGCCTAGACTCTAGACGTACCCCTAGTGGTAGCAAATTTGAATTTGCACAGAGGTACGTCTAGAGGCCACTGATAGAATCCCGTTTTAGCCTTCCTCTGGAGGCGGATAACCAATCACAGCGTGGTATGTGTACAGGAAATCGTAAGGCGGGCTTTGTACGATGACGACAGCCCTGCTCAAACCAGAGCGGAATCGTCTTTGGCTTTAGTTTTGGACGAATTGCACTTGTCATTTTCTTTGAAAGTGAAACAAGAAAGTGCACTGAAGTTTTTCGTTCTGAAAAAGATGTCTTTGCCGTGTTACCGACGGGCTACGGGAAAAGTTTGATATACCAGCTGGTACCACTGGCCGGAACGCTAGCCTATTACGTGGAGAGGCAGTTTGAAAGACAACGCAATCACCCGCCCCTCCATTGAGGTACAGTCTATCAGTGGTCTTCAGACTATACATTCTTATGATATAGTCTGACGTGTCAGGCTACTCGATTTTAGCCCTAACACTGGTTTCGCGCGTTCACGTGTAAGTGTAGTGTGTCCCAATACTTTCCAGACCGAGGGATAGTGGCTTTCAGCCCTTCAAATAGCCCCTTCAAAAGGAGGGAGGTCTGATGCAGACTTCGAACGAAGTGAAGTTGAAGTGAAGATGAAATTACCCACGCAAACACAATCAGCTAAACAAAAATATTGCGTGTCGATACCCGATCTGTGTTAAAACATGACTATTAAGATCGATATTTTTCAAAGTGCGCAAATCTTTCACCAGAATTACAAGAGCATCTCATGTGGGTGATTCTCTCAATGATAATGTATGGATGTCGGCTTTTGAATAGTTTACCCTGGTTTAGAACCTTATACCCCTTCAGGCTTAACGGTAGATGCATAAAACAGGTGATGGCGTTGTTACGCGAAGTGCTGTCCCGTTTCGTAGGGGGAAAACGGCACTTCTCAGTACACAATCGAGGGTTTCTCACTTTGGAGGGAACTCGAAAACAAGTGCTAGTGTTAGGGAAGAGTAATGGGACTGGGCCTATATGTACTTAATCACAGCAATGGCACCACAAATGTCTTATTTCTAAAAATAGTAATAATTACTGCAGCTGACGCCAATAATAAGATTGTACTCCACTTACAGAGGTGTGTCATTACAATAAGGGCAGGCAGGGTAAAGAGAAGGGCAAGAGCCAGAGTGAGCAGCAGCACCATTCTGGCCTTGGAGACTGTCTCCTTTTTACCACCATTACAGACGGGTTGAGGTACACTCAGAGGATCTGTATTCTTAGAAAGACTGGAGCCTGACACTTGAGTGAAATAAAATACCGGTACGTCAAACAATCAGGCAACTAATAAACTAAAACGAATAACTTGAACTTATTAATAAAGTTAGTAAATATGTAGAAAGAAATAGTCAAATCTGATATACTTACTGCAGATAGAATTATAATAATCCTCCTCATCCTCAGCTGTAGGCGTTGTAACATTTCCATAGATATGGTCCATACTGCCACTGTGAGAAGCTTCAGCAACTGAAAGTCAGTCGATATGATCGCATACTTAATATCATCTTTAGTGACACACCCTAAACAGGAAGTTCAGTGAAGTTTTTGTGTTGAACATTGGGGAGGTTAAAGAGGAAGATCACATGATAACAGAGTTACAGGGCCACTACATTTTTTTTTAAATGCCATTCGACAAGTTCTGAACCAATATTTAAAAGCAATGTCTCATTTTGTATGTGCCTCTGTGTACATAGTGCAGGAAAAAAGTTCTAACTAAACTAGAGAGTGTAATTTCAGGGAAATTACGAGTGCATGAAAATACAAACGGCATCTGCTTGATATGACGCTGTGACAACTGACATTTCAAATGGCATAACAGTTAAATGGTTTAAACAGTTTAACAGTTTAAACAGTTTCTTAATAATGTTTATTGATACTTAGATACTTAAAGATATGCAGAACGTGTAGTCTACCTTTGGATAACCAAATACCCTTGATGGATTAATTATTTATCCCAAACATTGGCCTATCTTTGGAAATAACCAAATACCCTTGATGGATTAATTATTTATCCCAAACATTTTAACGTCCAGGAAATACCCTTGATGATTAAGGGGGCGTTCACACAGGCGTTTTTTTATGTTTAGAAAACACCTGACCATGGTGGATTTTTAAGAAGCAAAAGCTGCCAGCGGGTGTCTGTCCAAAAAACTGCACCGATCAAAAGTTCATTCTAGAACATAACTACGTTACAATCGTTAGGCTAGGCTACAAACTTTAGCTTAGGTTACTTGTATCAGTGTCAACCAGCACCTGATATAGTCTTTGGATGAGAAACGTAGCCCTATTTTAATAGCGGGTGGTTTCCATGTGGTAGATATTATGATATAACGTGTTGGTTTTGTCACAGCGCTCTTCATGTTCACTAACGAGAACAACTAGTTGATCCGTCGGTAACGACGTTAGAAATAAAAGATGGCGACGAAAATTAGAATTTTCATTAGACCTTCCATTGTGACACAAGTTGTCAGCTGTCAAAAAGCGCCTGACGTCGGGTGCTTTTTCTTGGCGAGTTGAAGTTTTCTCAACTTGAAAACCACCCGGAGCAGGAGAAAAAACCTCCTAGTGGCGGTGTTTTTAAAAAGCGGCCAGTCTTTTTTTCAAAACCACTCTGTACCATAGGGATATAATGTAAAACATCCACCCGCAGCTGAGAAAAAAAAACACCAATGTGAACACCCCCTAACTGCCACTATTCAATTACACTTTATAGGCCAGCTCTCAATATTATAGCCTGTGAATAACAACATACAACTTATTTACTATGCAATGCTTATTGCTGCGTAGCAAGCGTAGCGGTCATATAATGATTGTCAAAGTTTTTTTTTTTTTCTCCCGTCATCTACTTCCTGAATTTTTGGTCAACGATTCCCAGGACACCGTAACACCGGGGCACATGAAACTTGGTGGGCATGTAGCCCCTGTAGACTTTTACGGAAAAATTTCGTTTGGTCCCCGGGGGCCACTCCATCTTTGCGTGGCCCCCCCGTGAAACCCCAAAAATGCAGTTTTTCCTAAAAAACTACCTGACCCGTGACATTGAGGATGATGACATTTCTATGGAATGTTGGTCTCAAGAGCCCACATCAACTTAGTTTATAACCAGTCATTTGTGATTTGCGCCCCCATGGTAAAAAATTAAAATGCAATGTTATACTGCTTTAATTGCCCCTATCTTTACATCAGATGTTCTAAACTGCACCAAATTTAATGTGTATGATGAACCTGACATCTTGTGGGAATAAGTCAAGTTTTGTGGAATTTCATCCATGGGGGGCTATAAAATAAATGAATTTATATGTACATTTAATGACAGTACAACGATTGACCTGTAGATGGTGCTATTAAGTGAATGGTTACTGGGTTACAAAATTCAAATGATCATTTAGCCTACATCATATGTGCTCTATGGCAAGCCGTTCAGGAAAAAAAAACTTGAATATATTGAATGAAACTCTGAATATATTGAATGAAAGAAAACCTTGAATATATTGAATGAAGTCCCGAATATATTGAATGAAACTCTGAATATATTGAATGAAGTCCCGAATATATTGAATGAAACTTGCCTCATCTGAGGTCAGTGCCGGCGGCCATCTTATGTGTGTCACCAGTATGGAAATGCCCATGACCAGGCCAGAGCCCTTTTTAGAATTTCTCTGACCAGGCAGTACCGCTTGGGTGGAGTGAATGAGTAAATGAGGTAAAAATATTAAATAAATTATAGTTTTATTAATAATTTAATTGATTGCAGCTGCAAGGTAAAATAGTTTAGTTAAGTCACAGTCAGTTATTTTGGCCGAGTAGTAATCCAGCTGCGTTACCACCTGTACAGCACAGGAAGCGGCGACGATCCCACTGAAGGTTGGCGTAGCAGCTAGCTTGCGGCGACGATCCCACTGAAGCAGCGACGATCCCACTGAAGGTTAGCGTAGCAGCTAGCTAGCGGCAACGATCCCACTTAAGCAGCTAGAAGTGGCGACAATCCCACTGAAGGTTGGCGTAGCAGCTAGCTTCAGTGGGATCGTCGCCGCTTCCTGTGCTGTTCACTGGTGGTGGTAACGCGGCTGGATTAATTACTACTCAGCCAAAATAACTGACTGTGACTTAACTAAACTATTTTACCTTGCAGCTGCAATCAATGAAATTATTAATAAAACTGTAATTTATTTAATATTTTTGCTTCATTTACTCATTCATTGCCAACCACTCCACCCAAGCGGTACTGACTGGTCACAGGCATTTCCATACTTGTGACACACATAAGATGGCCACCGGCACTTCAGTAATTCGGGACTTCATTCAATATATTTGGGGTTTCATTCAATATATTCGGGACTTCATTGAATATATTCTGAGTTTCATTCAATATATTCGGGACTTCATTCAATATATTCAGGGTTTCATTCAATATATTCAGAGTTTCATTCAATATATTCGGGACTTCATTCAATGTATTCGAGACTTTATTCAACATATTCGGAGTTTCATTCAATATATTCGGGATTCATTCAATATATTCGGAGTTTCATTCAATATATTCAAGGCTTTCTTTCATTCAATATATTCAGAGTTTCATTCAATATATTTGGGACTTCATTCAATATATTCAAGGTTTTCTTTCATTCAATATATTCGGAGTTTCATTCAATATATTCAGGACTTCATTCATTATATTCAAGGTTTTTTTGTGCTCATATATAACTACATACACACAAGCACACATGCGCACGGGTACACACACACACACACACACACTACATACTGTACACACAAGCACACGGGTACACACACACACACACACACACACACACTCTTATACTTGTACACAAAAGCAAACTCACTCATGCAGACACACATTTATAACATGAGAGAGATACAAACAAGTTGACAAGCATCATATATATGCAGAGAATGTGCAGAACTGAGCGGCGGTCATATTTTGTACCGCAATGCGGTACATCTAGTTTATTTAGTCATAGGTGGAACAGTCATGCATTCAATACAGAAATAGTCTACCTAACTGGGTAGATATTTTTGTTTTCATAATAAATATGCTATATGTTGATATAAACAAATTATTATCAAAAACAATATTTCAGTAGCTGTGACATTCACTAAATACAGTTGTTGAATGTGGTGGCATAACATTAAACTAATATAGAGACTTTTATGTAAGTCATAGAAGTGTCTACATGACAATACTTTTCAGTAGACAAGGTAATATGAGCTGACTGTGACTAGCATATTTTAAATTATTCTAAAGTAGACATCTTACAACTTTGAGTTAATTACAGTTGACAGCTGTATACATTTTATATGCATATGAGGACTTGTATGCAGTGGTATTTTGGAGAACAAAGACAGGCAGCTAATAAAACGATTGGTCAAACAGTGGAGAAATTACTTGTTCCATTTTTTTGCAATTATATGCGTTTCTGAACAATCCCATCCATGTTCCGCATTTTAGTACTGTTTTAATCTTACAAAAGTAAGGGGGATGGAATCATATTTCTGCAAAAGTGGGGATGTCGATCCTCCCCATCCCCCCTGTCTGCAACGTCCATGGATACTGACGTTTAAGTTGATGTTGAGTCGTTAAAGTTAGATGAAAAACAAGTGATTTGTCCAATTATATGTAAGGATATTTGATGATGTCAAGTCTTCTGAAACAATTCTCGTACGAAAGGATTTCAGATGGAGATGCTGCTTTCAGTGCAACCAACCATCTGACCTGAGTGAGGTTTATTATAAATGCATTCATAAAGGATTATAATGCATTCATAAAGACTTATAACTACTGACATTAGAATGCATAACTGATTATATGTTCTCATGACTGTTTTCATAAGGAATTATAAGCTATCATATAAGCTTTTATAACTTTTAGTCTCAAAAAGCATTATAACCTTCTTTGTCCTTTTGATACTAGGGAAACATGCCACTTTACTTAGTGTCTGTTATGGTGCCTTATTCATTGTCATGAGTAATTATGTGCTGATCTTACTTTACTTAGGGTATGCTCTGGGCATTTAGCTCATTATTATGAGGTATGAGAAATTAGACATGCATATAAAAACAAAAATAACACATTGAAGCATTAATGCTTTGTGACACTTCAAGTTTTAAAGGCTTATAAAATATAATTATAAAGCTTTATGAATATAGACATGAGAATGTATAAACCGTTATGAACACTAATGTCATTAGTTATAAGACTTTATGAATGTGTTATAACCCTTTATGAATGCATTTATAATGCTCTATGAATACTGAGTTCATAGAAAGTGTTACCTCAAGTTCTTCATAGAAATGTGGAAATTCTTTTCTGATGTGACACAATGTGTGAAGTTTGACACAATGTGACACAATGATGTGAAGTTTGAACAGGTTAGTTTTGAGAATTTTAAATGTGATCTGAGAAATTTACTAAAGTGACTAAGAAAAACTGTAACAACTTACAGTCTATTTCCATTTATTTTCCAGGGCAAAAATTCAAAGTGTAGAGTTCAAATATTGAGCCTATAGGTGTTACCTACAAACACTGTCTTTCTCATTTTCTGAAACCATTGCCACATCTTACTGTGCGTTCAGACCGAGACCGATAAATTGCCAAGAGTTGCCCGAAGACTCCCAAGAAACATCACTTGAGCACAGCAACCAAAACGGCATATTTGCCCATGATGTTAGCTTTCAAACGTTCGATCCTGCTTCTCTACAGGCATCTCCCCAGTAAATCGACATTCTGATTGGTAATCGCCCAACCGCATCATAGCTCATTACATAAAGTTAACCGAAGTTTAACTTGATTTTATCGCCCAAGTCGCTCAAGTCTCGTCGCCCAAGTCGCCCGTCCCAATACAAAGTCAATTACTTCCGTCGCCCATGTCGCCTGAATCGGTCTCGGTCTGAATGCAGTTACTGTGGGGCAAGTGCCTCACATATGAATCTGTGTTTTTTTCCACAGGAGTTGTCATGCCAATCTCCCGTGTCAGAAATGCACACACAATGTTCTCCTCTAGGATCCTCATTCTTCCAGTTGTCTGGCTCATCCTGGCCCTCTGGCCTTTTCATCCAGAATCTGCAAACAGATTATGTATAGCAAATGTAAGCAATCTTGGCATGGCCCAAAAATACCTCAGGTACACACCCCTTATTTCATAAATAGGGCCTGCCACTAATTATTCTGTTGTGGGCTACATCAGGCATTGTAAAAGTGGAGTACTAGTACCCCTTGGGGTATAGTTCATTAAAGGGGTGGTTCAGAATTTTCGATGTTAAACCTCATTTCCAAGTAAGCCTGAGTGATATCTGTCATTGGAGACCGTTTTCAACTCATTTCATCCAGTCCTTCTATCAGCTGAGTTCGCTGGTGCTAGGCTAACGCAAGTGAGTGGACTGTGCTAGCCTGGCAATAAAAGACAGTCTTACCCACTCTGCAGTCTCCCTTAGGCAAGTGAATTAATATGCCAGGCCATCGATGTGTAAGTCCAAGCTGATAAAATCATCTCTGAAGTACAACTACCCTTGAAAAGTGTTATATTTTGCCTACATTGTTCCCTGTTTGTCGCAAGGTGTGCAAGGCAGTGAATTGATATTACCTCGGCTACCTAGCCTGTTTTGCTTTATCCCACTAGCTCTGTCCAGAGCGGTATAGAATAGCACAAGCAAACTCAGCTGATAGAAGGACTGGATGAAATGAGTTGAAAACGGTCTCCAAAGACACATATCACTCAGGCTTACTTGGAAATGAGGTTTAACATCGAAAATTCTGAACCACCCCTTTAATTCAATTGATCAATTCAAGGGAGTACAAAAAATATATCTTGGCTCTCAGCAGTATAAAGACAACATGGGAAAAGATCTTATGCACACTCCTCTTGTGAGTGCACATCACGGAGGTCATAAAAACTGGGGTGGAAGTATTTTTAAATTCTTACTATATTAGTTGTCAAGCACCCATCAAGGCTTTTTATGTAGCATTCCTACAATGTTCTGCCTTTCACTACTCCAGGATATACTGTAGGCTTAATGATTATGATCATATTCCTTTCTATGAATACATCTAAATATGCTAATGAGTTAGTATTATTTAAACCCCCAAGATATTAATAAATCTATCAATGAACTTAGTAAAAAATGGTTTAATTGTGTGTTAATTTATAAAAACAGTTTCAAGTGTCATGCATTAGAAGCAGCAGAAATTTGCTGTGATATCTAAATTGGATTAGTGTGCCCATTCAGTAATGTTAACTACCAGTTAACTATTCCCTCTATGTTGTGTCAAATCTTATTCTTTTCTCTACAAACTTACTCAGTGACCTTGAACAATATACAGTTCACGGGCGCCACTATAAAATTGATGGAAATTTAATATGATTGATATAATATAAAATAATTATGGGCCCCAAAAACATTTAATATTCAAATTTTCTCTGGGGCCCCTGTTTCAGTGACCCTTAAGGTGGCAACATACTCGACGTGTCTGCTGGTGCGCGCGCCATCGGTGACGTCACATGTTCGTACGAACTCTTTATACCTGCCGCACGACCAAATTCGACAGAAGCGCCGTTTTGGCATTATTCTCCCAAACAGCAGATGGCGCTGTACAGCGAAATCGCATAGGCTACAGTAACTTACAGGCAGTGAGTTAACCCTGTGCTTGCTTTGTTTGACTGTACTTAGTTGTGGATTAAATTTATGGATTAAATAAAAATGATAAGTAGCCTATCTCCAAGTTTCTGGTGAGTGTTTGCATACAACCCCTGGTAGTATTGTAGGCATGTTTCAGTTTGTAAAAACGTTGTGAGGGATGTTAGGACGGACGGATGACTGGGCTAAATTTAGCTTAACAATCAAGGTTTTAAAAACGTTTCATCCATGATAAGTATCTCCAAGTTTCTGGTGAGTGTTTGCATACAACCCCTGGTACTATTGTAGGCATGTTTTAGTTTGTAAAAACGTTGTGAGGGATGTTAGGACGGACAGATGACTGGGTTAAATTTAGCTTAACAATCAAGGTCTTAAAAACGTTTCATCCATGCTTTAAGATGTTCATGCATTAGCTGAAGATATGGTTATGTGTCAGATAGCAGGGTGATGAATGCTTCTTGGCAGAAGAGGGTGAAATAAGCTCTCATGCATCTTGGTGTAGTTGCTTATGAATGGCCCAGCTGAGTGGCGCATAGGGATGGCGCGCGGCGAGTTACAAAATCTGTCGTGCGCACGACCTCGCGAAATTCCCCTGAAAAGCGGCGCGCGCCAAGGGGGTCCACGTCATTTTGACGTCACACAACGCCGCGCGGCGCTTGTGCGCGACGGTGTAAATTCAGTTTTAGCCCTTAGAATCATCCTAACTGTACCTTCACACCAACAGCTACTAAAGCTACAAAATCACTTTTGTAGCTCAAAAAAGCAGCTGCTAAAATTGTCTGTGTTTGCCCAAATCGCTCATGACGTGCCTGTTGTCATTCCGTTAACATCACAGCGTCATAGCTAATTTGCATAAAGTTAAACGTTTTTTAGCTTTTTTTTGGTCGCTCAAATCGCCCAATTCGCTCAACTTTTACAGCTGGTAGCTTTTGTTGCTCAAATCGCTTTTGTCGCTCTTGCCCATAGAAAGTGAATGGCATCCAGCGATTTTATAGCTTTAGTAGCTCTTGGTGTGAACGTACAGTAACTCCACCCGACCCCTCCAGCAGCGGCCCTGGTAAGGTTATGGATTGATTCACATTTCTCTTGTAAAGTTGGTCTTACATAGCTCCAGTCTTGAGAGGTGTTCCGTCCACCCAAATCCACTGTGTCTCTGTCTCCAGGTCACTCAGTCCAATCCAGTAAAACACTCCTCTGGCTTGCCCACTAAGAAACGTCTGAAGCAGTGATTAAGTGAATTTAATGTTCAACATTAATTTCACATCTAAAATGAAAACATGTGGTAGTATGTGTGGTCTACTTTACAGGATTTTTTTTTTATCAGAATCTGAAACTATTATGCTCTGGACTCAACTATTGCCTACTTTTCTGAGAGTACTTACATGGATAAATGTTACAGTACTGTATTTGCAATGTTTAGGACAATATTGCACTAGTTTCACTACCCTATGGGTCCCTTTAAGTGTTGGTTGTGAGCTTACTGTAATAATTGACTGTTACATCTCTTCTCTCCACTTAAAGGAGAATGACGGTGTGATGAGGACTGCAAGTCTATTGCAACATCATAAAAAGTTTGAACATTTGCGAGGGAACAGAGTTCTCATACATTTTTTGCAGGCCGGAGAAGACTGCACCTGAAGAAGATGCACCCGGAATCTACAACTAGCAAGTAATGCTCCAGTCTGCATACTGTATGTATCAAAATTCTGCAAACGTTTGAACTTTTCATAATGTTGCAATATACTTGGTCCTTATCACATGGACATTCTTCATTAAGTCAGTACTGCTTTACCTGTTCTTGTTGATTGTTGACAATAGCCAGGTGTCCCCCTAATGTGCTGCAATTATCTCGACTTTCTTTCCAGCTCTTTGTGTCGGAGGAGAAGTAGTAGCATCTTCCAGTGTGATGAGCCCATCCATGTGGACAAACCCTACAGCCAGATGAGACTACACAAACAAGCACACACATTGACATATGGGTATAGTTGAGATTTAGAGCACATTGTTCATACTTGATTGATTGTGAGGGGAGAGAGGAAAATGTTACTTCTATTTATGTAAGTTTAATTACATAGCCGTTTCCATTGATTATGGTGTGAGCTAATTGTTATGGCAGAAGTTGCATCCAATGTAGCCTCTCTATTAAGCTATAGCAGGTTTGTCTGTAAGAATTCAACAAGTAGTTCTTCTTAGCCTGACCTTTGGGGAAAAAGATTGACAGAAGAGTTCAAATTGAACTTCAACTGGACTTCCACATGGACTTTAGAGCTATTTTAGACTATATTAGACTCAATCGCTCAATTCTCTACAGCACTTGGCAAGTTTGTATAACAGGACTATCTGGAATTACTCCGAACTATCACTAAGAAGTGTAAAAATTACTTTTTGAAATTCTCAAAAGATACAGTATGCTCAATTTAAGGCATGATTTATTTCTGAATACAAAAGATAAGACTTTTGTTGGAAGCAATGTTGTAACCCTGGGTAGATATAGATGGCCTCTTCTAATCTGCTTATAATATACCGAGCAAAGAGCATCTTGAATATTTTATCAGAATGCTCATCATGTTAATGTTCTTTGCATTTTATCATGTACCGTACTCTGCATATACTCTTCAGTCAACGTACTATTTGTCAACACTTGTTACTGAAAAGAGAACTTTTCCTTGCAGGGGTATGGTTGAAGTTTTTTTTTCTCATGCAGGTTTCATGTTTTATTAAAAGAAAAGTTCAGTTAGCACTTTCTAGGCCCTTTTCTGGAGTGTCCAGGATGAATTAGAATGATTGACACCAAAACTTTGATGACTGGTCCTGTCTTGGCTATTTGACTCATCTAGACACCCCACTCCCCGTCTGCTTCAGAATGGCATGTCTGATAACGTCCTTATAACAACCTTAAACATTGTTTTTTTTTTTTTTAATGCTTCTCACCAACTGGTCAGGGCCTACAATGTTCCAAAACAAGTATTGTAGCAAAATGCAGATCCTGACACGCTTTATGTGCTATTTTGAACATTTTGGAACTATTTTTTCAGCGTAGGGATATCAACTACTGTAGCTCTTAGTCTTTAAACATAATGGCAAATAAAACCGGATAGGAACTGTATTTCACTATGATACTTGTTTAGGAACATCAACGGGCAAGGGCGTCAGTTTGGTTTCTGAAGTGCTGGGGACAAAAACACTGATATACAGCTTGGTTCCAAAGTGCTGGGGATAAAAATTTCTTAATGTTTCTTTTATGCTTCTGTCTATACAAAATTGCAATATGTAAGCCTATCTTTTCGCAGAAAAAAACTATTATCTAGACCTATCTAGGTGATACGTGAGGAATTTATGTTTGGACAGCTTTGCGCACGCGAGTAGCGCTTGCAATCTGCTGCGCTCTCTCGGCAGATCTCAGTCAGACCTAGGCTATAAGGTAGGCTAAAATAAAGCTTCTAATGTGACGTAAAAATAATTAACATGATCCCTTTCGATGACAATGCGATGCTTATTTTATAAATCACTAGCCTATTTTAATTCTCACAAACCGCCCTAATCTAACGCAGTGCGGATGATTATTTCCACAAGGAATTTATAAATCACCATTTATTAAATAGCCTAAAAAAAACGTTTTCACACTTAAGTTGGTTATTAAATAATTTACCATAGATATGTAGGCTACTCAGACAGACCACTAGAGCTGATATAGGCTAGCCTATGTCTTATAATAACGAATGTACAATAATAACGAAATGTGGAGATGCAAAGATTTCAGCTGCTGTAGCCTGGCTGAACAACTGCTCCCTGGCTGTGAACTAAACGACGGCAAGGGGGCCTAAACGACTCTTGCCAAAATGCAAAAGGCCTAATGACCTGTATTCCGGTGTATAGCTGAATGCAATCAAGGTAGCCTAAACGTGCAGCAATTTGAAACACAGCGCATTGTAACCTCCGTCTATATTTGCCAAAAATATTCTTATGTTCTCGATGATTTAGGCCTGCATACCTAATAAATGAATGAATGAGTAGGCTCATCTCAGGGCGGAGTGAGCGATGTCTCCGAGGACCAGGGTATAAATTATTATGTTGCCTTTACCTTTCCAAAGAATAGTAAAGCCTACAATAGGCAGAAAATGTACGGGACTAATTCAAAAGAAAAATAGCTGCCCCGGCCAGTGATGCAGAAAGACGCTTTTAAAAGTTGTGCTTTTAAAAGTCATTAAACGTCCCGAAAACAAACTCAATGGTTCCTATGAACTAACTGCTCTATTAGTCCCAATGTAAATTATTGAAACCACACAGTTTGATAGCAATATAAGTCCCAAACAAAACGTTAATCTCTTGGTCAACAAACGTCGGGCTGAACGGTTAAAAGACGCAATACTTCACCAGCTGATGTCTTCAAAGAAAAGCTTGCGGTAACTTCCTATAACTTCACCAAAGTGACTAGTCTTCGATTCAGACTTTAGCCTAGGCTACATGAACACGCTGAAGTAGTCTATGTCTGATCTTGTACAGTAGGCTAAGTAACATGATCTACACTCACTGAGATAGGCTACTTACCACAAAGTAAATGTTAGAATTTGCGCATAAGGCCGAGGGAAAATCTGCTTTGTTTTACACCAAGATGACCACAGCTGTTGTTTAGACCTTGCCTGATTTTTTTTTTTTTTTGCCTTAAGTGAGATTGGCTTTATTTTTGAAAATTCTCTGGCAGTGGAGGAATTCAATATGAGCGCAACTGCTGATCAAACGTTACAAGTATTTGCGCAAGCAGACAACTTCCCTTGCATTCGCGTGGATATCGTAGCCCTGGCATTTACGTACCATGCTTAGAGATTTTGTGTTAATGATATGTTATTTTCAATTGTCAATAGTGCTGGGGACAAAATCTGTCATGACAAAAAGTCCCTGGGACATATCCCCGGCGTCCCCGGCTAAAACGGGCACCACTAAACACTCGATGAGTTGTACATGCTTTAACATAAAGGTTTAAGGTTGTTTTAAGGACATTATCAGACATGCACAAAGTAAGCCATTCTGAAGCAGACAGGGGGAATATAAATGAGCCAAATACCCAAGACAGGAGAAGTTTTCATTCGGTCAGGTCGATCATTCGATTTCATCCTAGACACTTCTAGCCAAGAAGTGTAGACGTACCTAAGCAGCAGCAAATTAATTTACGTCTAGTAGCAAGCCATAAGGAATTTGATTGGATGACGCCATTGGCGACATCTAATCACAACGCTCTATGTGTTTGGGGCGGGCTTCGCCAAAAACAACAACCTTTTGAATTGGTGTTTACATGTTACATGTTACATACTTGTTCCTTCCACCGATTGGCCATAGGCTATCCTGTTGCATCCATAGTTTGAAAGATAACTGCCTTGTTCCGCTCACGATTGAGTTCGGTATATCTTTCGATGC
>JAODXP020000253.1:0-17643 GCA_027497455.2 Sardinella longiceps | reverse complement strand
CCATAGACAATAGTGGGAATTATACACACCACACTACATCCTACCATAGACAATAGTGGGAATTACAGTAGCTATACACACCACACTACATTGTGGAAGATAGTGGGAATTACAGTAGCCATACACACCACACTATACTCTACCTGGTAGAGCTATACTCTACCTGGTAGAGCTAACCCTAGAGTCTACCATAACTGGTAGTGGGAATTACTGTTGCCATATACATACCAAAGATTTCGGTCCAAATTACTGGATCGAGCCTCCACAGGTCTATTATTATCATGTATAAGTATGAGTATTATTATTATGGCATTCCTCTGATTGAATATTTGACTATTAAAATCGCAAGTTAGCATAACCAGTGTATACTGTTGACAATATTCTAGTCATCAAACTTCAAAATTCTACAAACTAGACTAATGTCTAATGTAAATTGGACTTACTGACAAAATAGCTGCAGTTAACAAATATTAGATTAGCCTAGAGTGAAGCTATTTAACCAGGGCAACTTTACATAAATACTTTGTGGGAAAGTAAAATGACCAAACTTACCACACTGACACATTCGCTTCCAATATCTACATTGTAGGAGACTGCATGGCTGTTCCACTTCTGACCCATTCAGCAAGCTGAAGCATGTATTGTTTACCACCCGCTGTAATGGTTGACTCAGGGAGGTATAGACAAATCCTCCGGGAAGTTTGTTGTGCTGTGGTGCAACCACTGAGCTAAAAGTTGCTAATGTAACAGTAGTCTGCCAGAGTGTTAAATTCCAAAGTTCCTTACTTTCTCACTGGGGCATAGCACCAAATCCTTGGCCCTGTGTAGAAGGATATAATTCCAGACTTCTCAAGGGCCTATCCCCCTCTTGCGGCCCTGGTAACTCAGTCCCCCTTTCCCCCCACTACGACGTCCCTGTTTCTCACCACTACCAGAGACACAGCAGAGATTCTTCCTGACATTGTATGGAATGGTATGGAGTGGGATGTCATACAAAATAAAAAAGTAAAACTGGTGCACTGATAACCTCGACATGACATGCATCCTGTTTTTTGCATCCAAACGCACAGATGAAACGCTAACAGCATGTAACAGCAGTTACTTCTGTATTTCCGGATTTGTCTACCCCTATATGGCTATATGGCTCCAGGCTAGCTGTTTTTGTTTTTGCTACTCAACTAATCAGTGTACAGCTCATCCCAATATTCATGAGCTTATTGAATGGTCTTATCTTAACATTTTTTCTAGGGTTTAATTAAAAGTAGGGTAGGTGATCTTGAATAAAAAACATTTCAAACAAGTTATTATTGAAAATGCACCTTTTTTTCCGCATTTCTCCCAAAAGCCGTAGTTAACAGTGCTCCAGCAAAACATCTGATACCCTACCTTTAAGGAGTCTTTTTCAGCCCAGCCAAATTTACATATTTGGAGAAGCAAAAAAATATTCAGTGATTCCTTTAAAACAGGATATACTATCCCATGCAAGCAAATTTGATCTACTCAAGCAAATCACAACCAAAATTGCAAGATAGAAGCGCGGAGCCATCAAGATTGCACTATAGCCTGACCATGGCAACTGTCATCTTCAGTATTCCGCCTGGTATTCTGGCCATTGGCCTATAGTTGGCTTAGGATGCAACGTACCCTAGACAATCTGCAATCTTTGAAAATGCAGCATGAAAATATGATAGGCTATGAGTCAGGGGCTAATCCAATCTTTTTAAAATTTAAGCATATCCAACAACCAGTTTCTCCAGAATCCTAGACACCCATACTGTATGAGGCAAAGCATAGGCCAAGAGACTGGTTATGACCATGCTAAGATTGCACCTCAACACATGAGAATTTTGGTGCCCATCTTAGGGTGACTTTGGACGCAAGAACCCCTCGTGATAGTGTGGAAGGACTACATGGGTTGACAAGCGGTGGTAACAGTTTAAAGCAAATAATATTTATTCTCTTTTTTTCACACCTCTACGTTAATTATTGAAGCTAAAGGTAAATCCTTCTCGATCTCCATGCCTATATGTCCATTTCCCTAACCTGGTGTGGCTGCCAACCCTGGGCAGTGGGGGTTAGTCCTACAGTAGGACTATGTGTTAGCTTTAACCGTCCCATCTAGATACAAGCACCAGGCTAGTTGCAGTTGCTACCATTTTTATGATGAACTCACCACTTATGACACAGGATGTATCTTAGATAATGGAAATAATACTAATACTAAGCTTTCATACAGTGACATGAAACACCACACATTTCCAGAGTATAACCATTGGAAACAGGATCAATGAGTTATGCGTCTGGGCGCCACAGTTATATTAGTTGTTTTCTTTTTTTTTTGTTGTTGTTTTTTTTTACTTCTTCATTTTGGCTATTATATATAGAAGTTAACAGGCAAGAGTAGCAAACAAATGCTTTTGTAAAGGACACAGTGAGCTCTATGCACTGTCTTTTTTCATTTCAACAGGTGGGGACCTGTGGAATTTGACTTATTGTGCTGCAAAAAAATAAAAATAAATAACAACTTGTAAACTGTGAGCACTATGGGTGATTGGTGGAACTTTATTTATGTTGTCAGGGATACAAGATGATGCACTCCAGATAATTCATTTAACTACTGTTTGTCATAAGATGTGAGGACATTCACAGTGAGCAAACCAGGGTTTTTGTTTGTGTTGGCTGTTGGCCAGCGTCTAAGTTCTGGTGGTGTTTTTACAACAATAATCTAATCCATTGTTTGTTTGTTTTTATCAACAGTCATTATGTACAGGCAGAGAGGTGTTTTTGATGAGAGCTACAGTACATAAGCTAGACTACTTTCAGAAATGTACTTCAGAGACACCAAGGCTGACATTTGTATTATTTATAATAGCAAACCCTTAATTTTGTGACCCGTGTCATATTCTATAGTTAAGGGAACTTGTGAGCATATTCAAGTCCAAGTAGAGGTGGAGAATAGGCATCTATCGCCATCTACAGGAGTGATGAGTAACAAGAAAGATTATAGGCCTAATGGGACTCAACTTTCTAACATGGTCACATATAGAGAACAGTTATTTTGTAAAATCGTGTCAATAGTTCAACAGAATTTATTGAAGCATATAACATATGTATCACTTTTGCAGTAACAGATGTGTAAATAAGTGGCTTAATTTAAAGTATTCATTGGCAAATGCTATCAAGAACAGTGAGGTTAACAAACACAGCAACAAAACACTATGCAAGTACATATCCTTTAAGTTACAACTTGGGAAACTGTGCTGTTGAGTAGATAAAGTCATCTTCAGCAATCATAGGAACACTGGCACTAAGCTGAGGTGCAACATTGCCATACTGCATTGTGGGAGATGTAGTTTTTTCAGGTAGAATGTCATTGGAGTAGATGGCAATGTTCTCTTGTGAATTGCCATACACATGCTCTTCTGACTCTTGTGTGACTGGGCTAATGGTAGATTGCTGATCTGGGGTTTTACTCATTGAGCTGTCAGTAGGAAATTTGTTGACAGGCTTGACGGTGGAGTAGAGTGACACCACTGAGGGTCGCTGTTGGGGGCCGGCGAGGCAATACAAGCTGCTGACTGAGTCTCTGGACTTTTCAACACTCCCCGGCGGCTCCTCACAGGTCTCATAGTCATTAAGCTACAGGATGTTAATATGAGATTAATAAAACATTTTTAAAAAGCATTAGTGGTCATAATGACTTTCAGAAAATACTGTAATACTAACACTAACTGCTGTAAGGGTTTTTTCATGACAGAGTTGCTGATCAATACAATCAAATGAACCCAAGATGGTGTTTCTATGGCCTGTTGCAGTTTATCTGCTAGATGCTTATTTTGTCTCCTATTTTTGATATGGTTATTATCATTAAAATCTATTTTTGATATGGTTATTATCATTAAAATCTTAGTGATCTTACCTCCTGTATGTCATTATTACTGAGACTATTGTGAGGGGAGGATGGGCTGCAGCCTGTAAGAGATCAGATGAGTGAATGAGGTGAGCTCATGGGCAATACAGAGCTGTGTGTGTGTGTGTGTGTGTGTGTGTGTGTGTGTGTGTGTGTGTGTGTGTGTGTGTGTGTGTGTGTGTGTGTGTGTGTGTGTGTGTGTGTGTTTGACTGTCTTTCCCCGTGTGTATTTCAGTGTGCATGCATGCAAACTTTCCGAGATCTGAGGAGTTAATGAGGTGAGCGTGAGAGAGAGAGAGACAGAGAGAGTGAGTGTGTGTGTGTGTGTGTGTGTGTTTATATACTGTACAATTGTGTGCATGATGCTTGTGCACTTTGTGTGCCCATAACAGCCTTGATGTGAATGTGTGAGAGTATACATGTGTGCCAGTAAGGAGGAAGTTGATTCAACTTTCAGTTACAGCGGAGGTGGTCTTGGCGTGTGAAACCCTGATATGACCACAACCTCAGTGTTTGAGTGTCACAAATTACTCATATGAGAACTACCATTAGGCCTGAATATGCCAGTCTGACATTGCAGCAGGCTTTGGTTTACTAAGAAAACGGAGTTATCTACATCATTATGCAGTCAGGGGGTTTGGTTTGAATGACTTTTATGCATGTCAAGATGTTCACGATGGGATTGCAGCAGATTTTGGTGTAAACACATTAGGAGACTTAGGAGATTAATATACACAGTTGGTTTTGGCTTAGAAGCCTCACTTAAATCCAACCCGATAATGTCAATGTATGTTTAAAAAAATGGTCAAGTAATCCATTTTTGTGTGTGTGTGTGTGTGTGTGTGTGTGTACCTGTAGACTCCTTCCTTCTCCTCTGTTTGTGGTAGAAGACTGAGAGTAGTCCACACACTGTCACTAGGGCCATTAGAACCACAGCACACAGGACCAAGAAAATCACAGGGTCCCTCTTCTCTTCCGGATCCACTGGGTCCCCGAGATATTCAGCTAGCTGTCCTGTAATGCAGGTGAGCATGCAGTTATAGTTTGGCAGAGAAGTGAATGTTAGCAAACATTATGAATGTACTACAAGAATTAATGAGAATGAACCACTTCTAAATAACTGCCCATACTGTATATATATACATATTTTTTTTTACTTATAGAACTTTTTGCTCTAACCATCAATGGATGTTTTCGGGACATGCTCAGACTGGGTGGAGGTGTTGGCTGTCACAGGTGAGGGTGAAGGTGAGGGCGAGGATGAGAGAGTGAGTTTTTCAGTGGAGGGCAGGAGGGTTGAGACTGGAGTAGAATAGGATCCTGCAACAGAGGAAAACCAAGAGAAAGTGAGTGAGAAAAAAGAAAGAAGCCCAAAAAAATAATTCCATCACAAGATATATTTCCCCCTCAGAAATACGTAATAAATGTTTACCTTTTATCACATTCAACTTCACCTCAGAGTACACATCAGATTTCCAAAATCCTGTTGTAACCCCACACCAGTATTGTCCAGAATCCTGTGCAGTCAGTCCAGTGATGTTGACAGTGAAGACTCTAGCAGTGATGTCATCATGCAGAGAGAATCTACCATTGATTACTTTGGTCTGATCTTCTTCAATTTTGATGGGGATTTCTTTACCTCCTATGACAGGACATGACCCTCTGCAGAGGTACTTGGGTTTTCTCTCATATCCGCTATCATAGGGACATCTGATCTCTGCTGATCCACCCACATATCCAGTCACATTGATCACAGACTCCACAATATGAATACCTATAGACAAACAAAATATCAATAATGTATTGCAATGAACAAAAATATAGGAACTGCATGATGAATTTAGGTCAAATGCTCAACCAGTTGGCTCAAATAGAAAGTGTGTGTGGGTGCGTTTATGAATGAGAAAGTGTGTGTAGTGACATATTAGTGATTGTTGCTCTGTTTGAGTGTGTGTAAATTTTAAATAATGATGCCTGATCAATAAAATAACTTACCAGCGAGCAGACAGATTATCACATGGGATTTCATGTTTCCCGCTGAAGAACACGACGACAGTAATAATCTCTCAAGTATTTTACATTGTCATCTATCTACCTACAGTATCTATCTATCTATCTATCTATCTATCTATCTATCTATCTATCTATCTATCTATCAGATCCATCTCATTAGTCGAATAGGTTTGTTTGAGCAGAAGTCACATCAGAGTGGACTCTTGAAGTGTGTGTGATCTGTAAAAACCACAGCTTAGACTCCTCCTCTTTCCTCTCTCAACCATAGACACTAGTTGCTGTGGTAACAACATGTCTAATGACGTCTCAAAGAAAAACATGAAACACTATCAAAAGCTGTAAATACGGTGGTATGTAAACGTTGCTGTGGGAACATGATGCCCCATTTGTGGGAAAATGCCTCTTTACTGTAGCATGTGTGTGTGTGTGTGTGTGTGTGTGTGTGTGTGTGTGTGTGTGTGTGTGTGTGTGTGTGCATATGTGTCTTATGCAAGAGTGTGCATGTACAGTATGGTTCACCAAAGTGAACTGTGTGCAGAGTGCCTCCGGTCAGGCTATGTGTCACCACACCAACACTAGGCTACTACAGCCTTTATTACAGGCATGACATGAGAAAAAGGTGGTACCCATCAGCAATTGTGCAAAATTTGAACCTTGACCATGTTACGTCTCTACAGTTAACATTTAATACAATAAATAAATGCTTATAGATGCTGCTAAACACCACTAACCAGAGATGCATTCTTTCAAAGCAATGTTTCAAAGCAACAGTTTTACAGATATTATCAGCTGTTATCACAGGCCGCACATCGAGAACCTATGTTCTAGGCCTTCCTAGCATATGCCCTTGTGGTTGTGCACAAGGCAGTATTGATGTGACACACACAATTAACCACACTGACACAAACAGTCTTCACTCACATCACACCTCTGGGTCATTTTTGCTCAATGGTCAACGGTGTCAATGACACCTTCCAGGCAGCATCGTCTAAAAAAACACTACCTTAGCCTAACCCCCCTAACATTCACGCTAATAGATTGTGTCATTTTGACACCATTTTCATTATTAAAAAAATAGAACGTGAGTCACTAACACATTAACTTCCTGGCTGCACTATGCACTTTGTTTGTCTAGCAGCATGCTTGTCAGCTTGTCAGCTCTTTACCCTTCCAGGCAGCACCATCTAAAAAAGCACTAACTTAGCCTAACCCCCTTAACCTTCACGCTAACCATAAATGGTGTCATTTTGACACCATTTTCATTATTAAAAAAATAGAACGTGAGTCACTAACACATTAACTTCCTGAGTGCACTATGCACCGTGTTTGCCTAGCAGCATGCTTGTCAGAAAAAAAGAAAGAAAAAAAAGAAAGAAGCCCAAAAAAATAGTTCCATCACAAGATATATTTCCCCCTCAGAAATACGTAATAAATGTTTACCTTTTATCACATTCAACTTCACCTCAGAGTACACATCAGATTTCCCAAATCCTGTTGTAACCCCACACCAGTATTGTCCAGAATCCTGTGCAGTCAGTCCAGTGATGTTGACAGTGAAGACTCTAGCAGTGATGTCATCATGCAGAGAGAATCTACCATTGATTACTTTGGTCTGACCCGCTTCAGTCCTGATGGGAATGTCTTTAGTTCCAATAAGAGGACATGACCCTCTGCAGAGGTACTTGGGTTTTCTCTCATATCCGCTATCATAGGGACATCTGATCTCTGCTGATCCACCCACATATCGAGTCACATTGATCACAGACTCCACAATATGAATACCTATAGACAAACAAAATATCAATAATGTATTGCAATGAACAAAAATATAGGAACTGCATGATGAATTTAGGTCAAATGCTCAACCAGTTGGCTCAAATAGAAAGTGTGTGTGGGTGCGTTTTTGAATGAGAAAGTGTGTGTAGTGACATATTAGTGATTGTTGCTCTGTTTGAGTGTGTGTAAATTTTAAATAATGATGCCTGATCAATAAAATAACTTACCAGCGAGCAGACAGATTATCACATGGGATTTCATGTTTCCCGCTGAAGAACACGACGACAGTAATAATCTCTCAAGTATTTTACATTGTCATCTATCTACCTACAGTATCTATCTATCTATCTATCTATCTATCTATCTATCTATCTATCTATCTATCTATCTATCTATCTATCAGATCCATCTCATTAGTCGAATAGGTTTGTTTGAGCAGAAGTCACATCAGAGTGGACTCTTGAAGTGTGTGTGATCTGTAAAAACCACAGCTTGACTCCTCCTCTTTCCTCTCTCAACCATAGGCACTAGTTGCTGTGGTAACACCATGTCTAATGACGTCTCACAGAAAAACATGAAACACTATCAAAAGCTGTAAATACGGTGGTATGCTTACGTTGCTGTGGGAACATGATGCCCCATTTGTACTGTAGTGTGTGTGTGTGTGTGTGTGTGTGTGTGTGTGTGTGTGTGTGTGTGTGTGTGTGTGTGTGTGTGTGTGTGTGCATATGTGTCTTATGCAAGAGTGTGCATGTACAGTATGGTTCACCAAATGTGAACTGTGTGCAGAGTGCCTCCGGTCAGGCTATGTGTCACCACACCAACACTAGGCTACTACAGCCTTTATTGCTGGCATTACATGAGAAAAAGGTGGTAAGGGCCAATTTAGGGACCCAAGTCACCCAACATTGAACTGAGGGCCACCAAAGGAGCAGTGGGAGAAAAATATATAAGGGTCATTCTATGTGAAATCAACAAAGCATTCCGCCTGACCACATTAGATTTTCTTCAAACTTTAGCTGCTTAATGCCATCGTACCCATCAGCAATTGTGCAAAATTTTAACCTTGGCCATGTTGAGTCTCTAGAGTTTGCATTTAATGCAATATTTTTTTTTTTTTTGCATTAAATGCAAACTCTAGAGACTCAACATGGGCAAGGTTAAAATTTTGCACAAATGCCTATAGATGCTGCTGAACACCACTAACCAGAGATTCATTCTTTCAAAGCAATGTTTCAAAGCAACAGTTTCACAGATATTATCAGCTGTTATCACGGGCCGCACATCGAGAACCTATGTTCTAGGCCTTCCTAGCATATCCCCTTGTGGTTGTGCACAAGGCAGTATTGATGTGACACACACAATTAACCACACTGACACAAACAGTCTTCACTCACATCACACCTCTGGGTCATTTTTGCTCAATCGTCAACGGTGTCAATGACACCTTCCAGGCAGCATTGTCTAAAAAAACACTACCTTAGCCTAACCCCCTTAACATTCACGCTAATAGATTGTGTCATTTTGACACCATTTTCATTATTAAAAAAATAGAACGTGAGTCACTAACACATTAACTTCCTGGCTGCACTATGCACTTTGTTTGTCTAGCAGCATGCTTGTCAGCTTGTCAGCTCTTTACCCTTCCAGGCAGCACCATCTAAAAAAGCACTAACTTAGCCTAACCCCCTTAACCTTCACGCTAACCATAAATGGTGTCATTTTGACACCATTTTCATTATTAAAAAAATAGAACGTGAGTCACTAACACATTAACTTCCTGGCTGCACTATGCACTTTGTTTGTCTAGCAGCATGCTTGTCAGCTTGTCAGCTCTTTACCCTTCCAGGCAGCACCATCTAAAAAAGCACTAACTTAGCCTAACCCCCTTAACCTTCACGCTAACCATAAATGGTGTCATTTTGACACCATTTTCATTATTAAAAAAATAGAACGTGAGTCACTAACACATTAACTTCCTGAGTGCACTATGCACCGTGTTTGCCTAGCAGCATGCTTGTCAGCTTGTCAGCTCTTTACGCTTCGTGCCTGCAGGCCACGGACACCCTGTGGGTGCTGAGAGCTGAGCCAGTGGTCTATTAAAAGGTCAAGCAGCAGACCACACTCCACTTCCCCAGTTCACACAGTCAGCTCTACAGGATGTCTCTGCTTGCCTCTAATAGTTCAGGTCATTAGAGAAACTGCAGTCAAAGCACTGTTGACTCAATAGGTTTTTTATTTGTTTATTTATTTTAATATGGACACTCACTGCATATCAGAGGTGCAGCACCAAATTCTGGCCCCAGTGACAAAGCAGTGACCATAGGCACCCCTCACTGCCTGGTATGCGATGCCAGACTCTTCAAGTGCCCTCCCCCTCCTTCCCTGGTAACTTAGTACCCCTCTTCCCCCCACTACAACTCCCCTGCTGCATATTAATTAACATCTCCAACAGAATGAGAAATGTAAATTGGCTAGAGTTAGCAAAATAGCTAATTTTCATTGGCAGTCCCTTGCAGGTCAACAGCAACTTAAAACAACAACAGTTGTAGCAGCACAAGAATGAGTAGTTTATCAGGCTGCTTTGTATCATAGGCTACATGTACAGTCTCCTCTGGGGTGTATAGTTACAGTGGAATCAGGGCTGGACTGGGAGCAAAAAATGGCCCGGGCATCTCCATTAAACTCACATACAAGACCTTTTGTGTGAATAAACACTTTCCCCAAATCAATGACAAACAAGACCACCATGTCCTCTTTCAATCTCTCTCACCATCGTCTTTCTCTTTCTCTCTTGTGTTACTTCTCCCCTGTTCCTTTATTAGACCTCTACCTCTCTGCTTCCTTTCTTCTATTTTAGCCCACACTTCACTTCCCCTGTCCGCACAGACAGTCTCTTATCTGCAGGCCAACACCGTTTCATAAGAGAAACTGCAGTCAAATCACTACTGACTCAGTGGGATTACGTGAGAGGAATACACTTACATTGCTCAAAACATTGTTAATTTATTGATAAATACAATTTAAAGTGCACTGAAGTCGCCCATATGGGAGTCTTGTGTTAACATTAGCATGCCTTTATTTCCGTGCTGATTGATCATGGCAGTAATGATGATCTAGCATGCCATGGATGGCTTTCAGTCATATGCAGCGTGTCAGTCTGAAAAGACAAATTTAAAGTCACTGACAAAGTGCCAGTCAAGTCCATTAAGCTTTTAGGGTCGAACAAGGTGGATTGAATGCTCACTTGCTATGCGTGCTGTTCACGTTTCACTTCCCTATTCTATCTTGACCACTATCTTGTACCTCATCATTATCATCATGATCATGTTTAAATAAACTTCTCACTAAGAAAGCACATGATCTCTCTCTCTCTCTCTCTCTCTCTCTCTCTCTCTCTCTCTCTCTCTCTCTCTCTCAGAAAAGACCAGAACCGAACGAAGAGCATCAACTACTGCCATCTAGCAGTAATGAGAGCAGACACAACAGTGAACATTATGTAAAATCATTGTAGAATTCTAGACACCGTGGTGGTCATGCCTGGAGCATTTTATGTAAGCTGTGAATCTCGCTTATCAGTTTGAAACTTGTCAGTATTTACTATAACAGTATTCAAATTACATTAAATATAGTGGGACATTATTAGATAAATATACTGTACAATGAAAAAAAATATTTCCTTCTTCTACAACTTGGGTGATCTTGAGTAGATAAAATCCTCCATTCCATTTAATGCTGATGGAATATTATCACTGGTGCCAAGATGTGGTGCAACATTGCAATGTTGCATTGTGGGAGATGTAGTTTCTTCATGTAGAATATCATTGGAGTAGATGGCAATGTTCTCTTGTGAATTGCCATAGATGTGCTCTTGTCCCTCTTGTGTGACTGTGTTAATGGTAGACTGCTGATCTGGGGTTTTCCTAACTGAACTGACAGTAGGAGGTTTATTGACTGGGAAGACAGTGGAGTAGAGTGACACCACTGAGGGTCGCTGTTGGGGGCCGGCAAGGCAATACAGGCTGCTGACTGATGCTCTGGTCTTTTCAACACTCCCAGGCTCCTCACAGTTCTCGTAGTCATGGGGCTACAGGATATTAATACAACATCAATAACAAATTAACAAAGCTATATATAACACTAATATGACATTCTAAAGACAGGGAATAATGCTGCTCTTTTTCACAGTAGTATGCAAGGAATATTGTAAGGATCACTTTGGTCTCAAAATTAGAATTTCTGATAACGTTAGATACTACATATTTACTACAATGTGTGCGTGTGTGTGTGTGTGTGTGTGTATGTGTGTGTGTGTGTGTGTGAGAGAGAGAGAGAGAGAGAGAGAGAGAGAGAGAGAGAATTCTCTATACTTTTGATACACACATCCTTTTTCTCAAGTGAAAACTATTGGGATCAATGGTTTATTAACTAAAAGGCTCTGTGTTGATGCATTCAGTACAATTAAGTCAATCTGAGGTGATGTGATTTCAACCGTTTGTGTTTTTTTTTCTACTTTCAATACTGTTAAAACTCAGTCTTACCTCCTCCATGTGCTCATTGTTTTGAAGGCTGGATGGGCCACAGACTGCAACAAATCAGACCAGTGAGTGAGGGAGGTGAGATCAAGGGCAAAGGTGATGCAGCTGTGTGTGTGTGTGTGTGTGTGTGTGTGTGTGTGTGTGTGTGTGTGTGTGTGTGTGTGTGTGTGTGTGTGTGTGTGTGTGTGTGTGTGCAGTACACTGTATGAGGGCTCAACTTTAGTGAGGGATTAAAGATGAACTGAAATGGGCTCAAATGTAGGCAATAGTACATTACTTACCTAAAATATAAACAATTGGCACAAAAAAAATATTTAAAAAATTTAAATATATCACTCTATTTGCAAAATTGAAATTTGCATAATTTCTGCAACCCACTACGTCAGAGGGCGTTCACACTGCATCCGTCCGTTGACGGATCCCATTGACTTTGAATGGAGCTTTCGCGAAATGCATTGTGGGTCCGTCCGTCAAAACAGCTCCGTTGCGTCCGTCAAAAGTTAAAACAGGTTCAACTTTTTAGCTGGTGACGGAACCCGTCAAACCAATCGGGATTGAGAGAATTGACTCTCCCCTCCGTCTGACCCCTCCCCCGTCGTCAGTCAACGGACGGATGCAGTGTGAACGCAGTGTCACTGGCATGGTCGAGTGTTCTAATGTTCTGGGTCAAAATTCCATGACCTTTGACAAGGCTGGCTACTGTACGTAACCTACTGTAGGCATCAGAGCTGGTGGACCATAGCCATATAGGCGACTATACCGGTCAAAAGTTGTCATCAACCTTCCTGTGTGTAGCCTATGGATGAATACAGCTCTCAGATAAACTTCAGTGTTGGATTAATCAGTGGCGATGATACAGAGACCGCGGGGACTTCAGGATAACTTGTGTAAGTAGCCGACTTGGCAGTTTTCCAGTCAACGCTACGCTGGTGATTTAGCAAGCGTTAGCCAAAGTGTAGCTAGTCATTAATTGCATCGGAGGTGCAAGTTATCTTTAACGGCTTTAACGTTAGTTGGGGAATTGGTTAGGAGGATATATAGTCATAGGTAGATGTCTGAAGTGTCTCATACTATAGTTTGTAATTGTAACGTTTTACTTTGGCTGAATTCCTTGGTCGTGATTTTCGTCGGCTGGTGCTGATGCTGGTGCTGTTGCCTCACTAACATCTCTGGCTATGTGTGACCAGATGTCAACAATGTTCTTGTGAATAGTGTATATTTTCTGTCGGATAAACTCTTTAGTGTTGCATTTATCCGTGTGGTGATAATACAGAAACTGCGGACATTATAACTTCAGTGGAAGCTTTTGGGCTTGTTGTCAGTTTACCAAAGCTAAACTGATAAAGTTGCTTTTGCTAAGGTTTTTGGCTAGTGGTCATTGATAGCATCCAAGGTGTTTAAACTCTGTAACGTTAGAAAACTGTTTAAGAGGTTATTACATAGTTGTACATATGTAAAGCATCTCATAGTCTGTGACTGTTTGCTTGTGCTTGCTTGGTCACGATTAATTTATCTGTAACGTTAGGTTTGCCGGCGGCAGGCACCGTTGCATCTGGAGAGGATCTCGTCTCCTCTAACCTACAATTTGTGTTGTAGCACTGCCTGCAGCGTCGGTCTGTCAATTAGCATTGAACGCACAGTAACGTTTGCCTAAAATAGAGTATCAGTATTGCGATCTATTTCTTGTTTTAATACCTCCGTGTGAATAAAACGTAGGCTACCTTAAGTAGTTAATGTAGTTTTGTAGTGCTCCCTCCCTCAAAACAACAGGCTCGTTAGCTCGTTCATGTGCAACGTAAAAATAAGATTAGTTAGATCCATTACTTTTAAAAACAACAGCTAAACGTTGTTTGATATAGGCATTTAGAATGAACTTCAAATCCTAAGGTAATCACACACGAGTTGGTCTAGCAACATTTACGTGAAAGTTGCTATTTGCACAACCTACCAACGGCAAATGTGAGGTTTGGCTTACGCTGCAGCTACCTTTTCATCTTTATGAATAATTTGTATCATTGTAGAAATAAGCCTCACACACGCACACATAGGGACAGCGCAGCAGATCTAGGCTATATTTCGCAATCGATTTTTTTTTTTAATTGTACTTTGCTTTAAGTCAGGCTAGTTGTTAACCATGTTAGACTGCATCAGGCCCATTAAACAGCTGTGCGAACTTTATCGTAGAATTTTTCCTACCATGCCAGTGATCTAATGGAATGTTCAAATCAACAATGTCAGCGCCCATGTTTCAAAATTAACAAACTAAACAGGCCTTTTCTCTGTCATGGCAACTTAATCAGTTTTAAGTGTCCTGCCAATTAAAAGCAAGGTAGAGTATCTGTCATGTCACATTTACTCTAAAATTCATTTCAGTTCCTCTTTAAAGGGGGATCCCCCCCCCATCTCACCCCAAGAATAGAACATGTAACTCAACAAATGTTTGGACCTCATATACAGGCATCAGCCTGCATTGCCTGCATCAGATGTGAGTACTGAAGTTTCTGTTAGCCTGCGGGAGTTGGGCACCTTTTATGTCTGTGCAAGTGTGTACATAACTCTATGTGTGTGTGTGTGTGTGTGTGTGTGTGTGTGTGTGTGTGTGTGTGTGTGTGTGTGTGTGTGTGTGTGTGTGTGTGTGTGTGTGCGTGCGTGCGTGCGTGCGTGCGTGCGTGCGTGTGTGTGTGTGTGTTTATGTGATCATACCTGCTGACTGTTTCCTGCTCCTCTGTTTGTGGTAGAACATTGACACCGACACACACACCGCCACTATGACTAGCAGAACCACAGCACACAATATCAGGATATTGAACGATCCCTCTGAAGCTTTCAGTAACCCAGTGCTTTGCTCTGTGAAAAACAATGAAATTGGACATGTGCAATATAGGTTTAAATTGACATGCTCCATGGAAATGTGTAGAGTTCAGATACAAAAGCCTCTAAATATTCTAATATTAGTTGTTGTAATAATAATTTATTATAGGTAATATCTACCAAACTGCAATTTAAATACTTTTAGGCCCATCACAAATTAGGACAAAAGAATAAAATTTTAGTTGAAGTGAATAGACGTGTTTCTATTAGACTAGACGCATTTTCAGAAAAAGTCTCTCTATTGGGGTTCTAGAAGCATTTTTTAGTAAAAGTTGTGAACAGGTCTATTTAACCTAATTAAGGTGTGCTGAATTCAACTAACCCTGTTCACAAGCTGAATTTTGAGGTTTTGACTATCTAATTTGCAAAAACAAAATGGCTGCCGAATTTAGCGATTTCTAGCACTGTGTTTTAGCAAGAACTGCTATTCCATGCAAATAAATGCACATTTATGACATATTTGTTTCTCACTATGTTCCTTAAGCATTAGATCAAAGATAAAAGATGATATTTACAAAATAAAATCCAAAAAGCTAGCATTTTGCTAATCATGCTAATCGTTATTTAATATTTTCTATTAAGATGTTATACAGGACAGGAAAAGTAGCCCTATTTAATGATGTAGAAATTGCATTTCTAAGCTGTAATATGCTAATAAACCACCATTCTTTCCAATATATATATAACCTGCTGTAACTTATAAAAACAAGTCTACAGATATTCAAAGCCCAACAAGTCATATTTAAAACATTTCTCTGAAGTGTTTAAAGGATTACAATACTTCTTATTCAAATTGCTAATAGGAGACAAAGAATGGAAAACCCCTTTTACATTGACTTTGATGAATTAAGAGAGGTTGTGCATGGTCAAAGAGCTGTCATGAACATGAGGCATGGTTCTGCCCTCTTTCATATCCTACATTTAGAAATAGTCACTAAAACATGAGCGAATTAGAACAAAGCCTATGATGTCAAATAGCACAAAGCCATTGCAGTTCAATTAAGGTGGTCAGAGTGAGGTGTTGTTTAGGCAAGAAACACATTTCAATACATATCTTAAATATGAGGTGTTAACTAGGCTAGTAAAATATCACTTGATATTTTTTTTTGACAAAATATAATTGAATATAGTGTGTGTGTTAAGAGTTGTTCAAGCCGTGTCTGGTCATCATTGGGTTGCTGGCATGCACACATTGATGTGCATTGTAACCCTGATTTATGGCATTTGCAGCGCTGACTCCTGCATTGTTTCTGACATGCACAGGCTATCACAGGCAACTGTCCGGTATGGAACTCAATGCCATCAGTATTGGGTGCAGTCCTGACTCTTCCAATTTTAGAGGGTGCAGGAAGCTCTGGTGTGGGACAATGGGCATTCCTCCATACCATTGTTTGATAGTGCACTCTCATTAAATGGAAACAGAGTGCATCACTTGTTGGGGGCATGGCCTGTGGTTTCCTTCTTCAGGAAATGTCAAACTGCATCAACAGAGTCTTTTTTGTGAACATTGTAAATTCTGCAGACAAATGTTTCTAAAGATTTGATGGTTTCTTCTGTGAGTTCACCAATGCCCACATTCTTCAACAGTGCATGGTGGTCTTTGAAGATATTCCATGATGACCGCTTGGTGTGTTTAGTGATGTAAGAAGTGGAGGTGTCACACCCAGTTAATGCATGAAATGCTAGCTATCAATGGGTATATACACCGTCGGTTCTTGGATGTGCCTGACATCATCTAGAGGTGCTTACACTGCATATGCTGAAAGTGGGATACCAGACGCATGAGAACATCTGTGTCCCTGGAAGAAACAACAATTGTCATAAACTGGCAGTGGATGGCATGCAGCACCAATTTTGTGTTTGCTTATATGTGGATTTCAGAGCTACCAAATCAGTGGTACTCTTTGACGACCTGACCTCACGTTCCTCTCTGAAACCCCCTGCAACCACAATTTCTTTATCCTCAGGTGCCTGCAAACACAGTTCCTCAGACAATAAATGTGCAAGATCTGCTTTGTTGTCAGCCAGAGAAAGGAAATTTGACTAGTTAATTGGAAGAGATACTTCATGGTCTTCCACAACACGTCTGATTGGCCTTGTTGCTTTACTGCGCTGTGTTCTGGTTGTACCCTTGATTGTTTCTTGCATCAGCTCCAGGTCGCGGCCTACTTCGTCAAGGCCTACTTCCAGGGCGTCCAACTCTGCATGACAACAGCAGAGCACATGACAGCTTGGCAATACCTGGAAGTGGGAATTTTGGCCAGCTGCGCCATCTCCCTGCTGTCCTTCACCCTGGCCATGGAGGTCATCATTCGGGCATCTAGATCAGTTTCTCAAACTTTTTCAGACTGAGGACCACTTTTCCCAAATAATGTTTCTCCAGGACCACCTGCCCTACCAGTGGTCCCCGGACCACACTTTGAGAACCACTGCTCTAGATGGACGGTAGGCGGGCAGCTAATAAAACCTGGGCTGAGGCTGCCACCGGTCAGAGCCTACATCGATGGCCTCACATCTCTCACCACGACCAAGGTT